>APFE031621100.1:46753-127952 GCA_000404065.3 Pinus taeda
GAGTGAAAGATGAAAAAATTGTCAAAACAATATTATCTCGTGTGAGGTCAGGGGAATTATCATTGGAAGAAATGTCTGAAGAATTTCAAAAGTATGTTTGCTGAATTATTTTTACTTATTTCCAGGATTATAGTTATCTTTTAAATAAAACATGTTGTTATTGGTAGTATTTGTTATACATATCATTATATTAGCTTTTTCTTACTTTATCTATGCAGCCACAAAGATTACATGAAAATTCAGGAACAAATGGTTAAACTGTTGAATGAAGATAGTTGGGATGATGTTGTACGCAACTATCCAGATTCAAGTTCTACATCAACATTAAATCTTTTTATCTTGCATTTAAGAAGGTAACTTGATTTATACATTCAGTTTTAATCATCTGTGTACTATTTTTAATTTAAAACTTACACATACATTTGTTTGTTTGGTAAAATATGAAGAAAGAAGATAATGGAGCACTAGACAGTTTCAAGACTTTTATTGAAAAAATAAAGATTGAAAGACTGAGAAAGCAATGTATTAAGAATGTTGTACTTGATCCAACTCTTAATCATTTCATTTGGAATGGGCTAGACACTATTCAATATCAAGTAATACAAGGCGACTATGAAGACATTGCTAAACTCGTACCAAAAAGGGATTATGCCATGGTTATTGCAGATATTCCCCATGGTTTCAATATTCCAAACATTTACTATGATATTGACCCTTATACTTATCAAGATTTTAATAAAGTGGTGGCGGGATTTATGGAAGTGACGTCATCACCATTATGGAGATTTGTGACATTTCATTCAAACACACAATAGGCAATGGTATTGTCAAGCTTCAAGGGGAAAACAAATTCAAGGATGCAGCTTACATGGTAAGATGTTTAAAGGTATATTTGATTAATGTTGAAAAATTCATTTATGTACAAGTTAATTGAACTTTTACTATTTTATGTTACAGGCAAAAGTCAAATCTTCTTAACAATGAAGATCAACAATTTATAAATGACTGTGAGTTCGGGGAGAGAAAGAGTCATAGCCAAAGATGATAGCGATATGTCTATGATTTTTAATCGGGTGGAGAGAAAGAGTCATAGCCAAATACTGACTTATGATGCTGTTGTGAGAAAACTAACATATGAAGATAAAGAAACGAAAGGAGAGATAGTTTACGTTTATCAGAAACCACAATTATTGATTAACTATCTTATAGACATATGTTCAAATGAAGGAGATTGGGTTCTGGATTTATTTTCTGGCTCAGGTAGGTTTTGTCACATGGAATTGAATTTCAATATGTTCTTTTTTTTAATTAATATGTCATTGTACTAATTTACTTCATTATTTTTTTGTGTTTGATAATTAGGTACAACACTAGCATGCTGCCTTCAAAAAGGAAGAAATTGCATTGCAATTGAGAAAGATCCATTACAATGCAATTTCATTCAGCAAAGAATTAATGCTCTTCAATTTCTTCCAGATGAAATGCAAGAAATTGGGTTGAGAAAATGGGACTTTACTGAATCATGTGTGGCAAAAAAGGCAAAGGAACCCCAACCACCATTACATGGAATGTTTGGAAAGACATATATTGGGAGATTTGCAAACATCAAAGACCTATTAGAAGAGGAAATTGCGCAAAAGGAAGCAGAAAATATTGTGGAAGATGACAATGATGAAACTCTAGAGGACGAAGAGTTTGGATTATGTGACATTGTTGATTAAATTTAAGTTATACCTGGAAATCAAGCTTTGCAATGTTTTGACTCTGACATTTCATGAAAAGAATAATCAATGAATTAAAGTTGTTATATGTTCAATATTTATACTTTGTGATTTTCGCATTGATTTTTAAGTTAATTATTATTTTTTGAAAAAAAAAGTTGTTATTATTATTTTTTTGACATGAAAATCATAAAAAAAACTATTATTTCACCATTTTTAGTTAATATTTTTGTATAAAAATTGTGATTTCGACATGTTAATTCTAGCAAAAAATTATCAAAACGTTTAGTCTTTTTGTTATATTTATGTTAAAAATGGTTATTTTTATGTCCTTTGTTAAAAAAAGTTGTTTTTTAGAAACAATTATTTCATGTGGATTGAAAAATTAATTAAGGATGTATAAATATGTAGATTATCTAAAATTCAAACTATCAACTTTCTAATGTAAAAACACAAAACAATAAAAACCCCCCTAAAAAAAAAAAAATTAAGATAGAGAACAAGAAAATATGAATAAGATGACAACTTCAAAAACTATCAAATTTAGAAAATAATTTTTCACATTTCACACACTAGAAAATTAAAAGTCAAAAAATAGGTCTTTTAAAAAAAAGGTGTGATGCAGAATACTCACTTTTTAAAATCAGCATGAAAATCACTACCATTCTAAAACTTGATTTCATCCTTGAACATGAAAAAAAATTAAAGTTCCAAAAACCATGTTCTAAAAAAAACATGTGTATTCAGTATCACCACTTTTGAAAATCGAGTCATTTTTTTGCTATCTCTACGAAACGGGTAACAGTATCAGTTCTCGTTTCAAAGTTTACATTGTTTATAGGCAAATTCCACCAAGTGCCGATAGTCCTCCCATTTTTATGGTTGTTGCATCACATGTGTTCACAACATGTCCTCAACTACTTGATTTACTTGTTCTATTTGTCGATTCATTTGTGGATGGTAAGCGGTGCTGAAGTGTAGTTGTGTACCCAAACCTTCAAAATGGGCCTTCCAAAAGGCATATGTGAATTTCACATCAGGGTCGGAAATGATCATCTTCGGTATTCCATGCAATTTAAAAATGTTGGCAATCTGCACTGCTTTATAAGTTGACTGAAATGGTATGAAATGGGCAGATTTTCTCAATTTTTCCACCACCACCATGATGGAGTAATTTTTCTTCCTGCACTTTGGTAGTCCGGTAATGAAATCGATGGATATTGTTTCCCATTTTCATTCCGGAATCGGAAGAGGGTGAAATAATCCCACTAGGTGTTGTTGTTTATATTTTATTTGCTGGCATTCGAGGCATCTAGATAAATATTTTGCTACTTCCTTCTTCATACCAAGCCAGAAAAATTCTTTTCATTTTTTGGTATTCGGGGTGGACTGCATAACGAATCTTATGAAATTCATTTGAGATTAAATTCTTGAGTTGTTTTTGGTTATGTACATAGATCCTTTTCCTATAAATCAACAATTCTTCTGAATTTACCTCATATCCTAATTGTTGTTCATGGTTGTTCGAAATTTTTGCTTGTTGGCATAATTGTTTGTATACTAAATCTTGCATGGCTAATTCATGAATCTGCTCATAAAAAGTTGTTCGTGATTCACTAAAATAAATTTCATATAAACAATGCACCTTGCGGCTCAAAGTGTCCACAACCTAGTTTTCTTTACCTTTCAAATGTTTAATTTCAAAATCGAATTCACTCAGGAAGTCTGCCTAACAAGCTTGTCTAGGATTTAAAGAGGGCTTCCTGAAATAGTTTTCCAGACTATGATGGTCAGTCATTAGCAACAATTTCTTACTCACTAAGTAATGTCACCACATTTTTAAGGCATGAATCACCGCTGTCAGTTCTAAATGATATGTCGAATACCTTTGTCCATACTCTTTAAACTTCCTTGACCATAGGCCACAACCCTACCTTCTTGCATTAGTACGTCATGTACACCCTCCTTGCTAGCATCTATATAAACCATGTACTCTTTATAGGGATCAACAATGTTCAAAATGGGTGCGGTGGTAAGTAAATGTTTGAGCTGATCAAAGCTCTGTTGATAGTCAAGGGTCCATCCAAAGGCTTTCCCTTTCTTCTGCAGAGAGGTAGTAATATAATCCGCTCTAGAGAAACCTTCCACAAAATGTCTATAATATCCGGCTAGACCCATAAATGATCTTATGTCAGCTACATCTTTAGGTACCGACCATTCCATGATGCTTCTTATTTTCTCTGTGTCTACCACAATTCATTCTTTCCGATGACATGTCCCACGTACTGGATTTTCTCCTTAAAGAAATCATACTTGTTGTATTTGGCATACAACTGGTGCTCTCTTAGAACTTGTAGAACAATACGAAGGTGCTCCTTATGTTCTTCTATGCTTCGAGAGTATATCAGTATGTCATCAATAAAGATTAATGCAAACTTGTCTAAGTATTGATGAAAAATATTGTTCATGAGACACATAAATGTTGCTCGGGCATTCGTTAATCCAAAAGTCAAAACTACGAACTCGTAATGTCGATAACGAGTTATGAATGTTTATTTTACTATATCCTCCTCCTTTATTCGCATATGATGATAACCTGAGTGAAGGTCGATCTTTGAGAATACAGTTTCCCCCTTTACTTGGTCAAATAACTCATCTACATGGGGCAGAGGGTACTTATTCTTCATGGTCAACTTGTTTAACTAAGGGTAATCCATCCACATACGCAATGTTCCATATTTTTTCTTAACAAAGAGCACTATGGCTCCCCAAGGGGATGCCCTAGGTTGGATGTACTTTTTATCTAGTAGCTCTTGTCACTACATATTTAATTCAGTTGGCTCTAGGATGGTCATGTGCTAAGGGGCTCTGGAGACTAGGGCAGCTCCCGGAATTATCTCAATGGTGAAATTGATGTCTCTCTTCGGGGCTAAGCCCGGGATTTCCTTAGGGAATATATCTGGGAAATTTTGTACCATTGGTATGTTTTCAAAAGAGTCAGATTTATCCTTAGATTCAACGAATCCTACTTGTATTGCATAAATTTGGCAACCCTTTCTCATGCATTTCGCTAACTGGGATGTTGCTACAGGTCTTATCTGTAGAGGTTTTTGAATACCTTGCATTTCCTATCCTTCTCCTTTCTCATCCCAATAATTGATGGTTTTGGTTTTACAGTTAATAAGTGACGAGTGCTTTTCCAACTAGTCTATGCCTATAAGAACATCATAAAACCCTAATGGTAATACGTTTAGATCTACCATGATAGACTGATTAGCTATTAATAAAGGGAAATTATTTACTTTAGCGAAAACTCTTCTCTTGGCTCCTATGGCTAGTTGTAATAACTAGGGATTTTTGAACTTAACAGTTTGTAACCTACATTGTTCCATAATCCTGGGGCTGATATAACTTAAGGTAGCCCCAGGATCAATTAAAATGGAGATAGTGTAGTGAAAAACTTTACCTTCAAAATCAACCATGGCTGGTTGAAATTCTGCCTGATGATCTTCAAGGGCAGCATTAATCTTAGGAATGCTTATTGCCAATTTCCCACAGTAGATGGTTATTGTATCTGCCAAATTTGATCAGCTCCTTTACGCTGTGGAAAATTTTTGACATAATATGGGCCTCCACGTCTCAAACATTGTACAGGTGCTCTGTTAGTTGTTTCTGCTTCAGTTCTTCTAGCTTTCCCATTCATTCTGGTTTCACCCGGTACTTTAAATTTGGGCTAATTCCTATTCAAATTCTTGTTAGTTTACCCTTTAAACACTCCTTTGTTGCCTATACATTTATGCCCTTTGTAACTAGAAACAAATTTACTCCCTTTCTTGTGAGTCCACCTTTTGTTCAAATCTCCCTTTGGTTTGTTCTGCTAGTAGAATATCCATGCCTTACGAATAACCTCATCCATGGATTTTGGATTGTCAAAATCCATCCATTCTTTCATGAAAAATAGAAGACTACTGATAAACTGATGTACCTTTTTCCTTTTCCTAGAGTATATAAGGAACATACCAAAGTAATGATGTAAATTTGGTTATGAACTCATCCATGGACATTTGGCCCAATAGGAGATCATGAAACTCCTTTGCTTTTTCATCATAAAACCTTTCTGTTAGATATTTTTCCTTCAAATATCTCTGAAATGTTTCCTAGGTTTTTCTTTGTTCACTAACTCTATGAACTATCTTTACTTCCTCCCACCATAATGTAGCTTTCCCCTGTAACTAGAAGATGGCCAAAGGAGCCTTCAGGTTATGGTCATATTCATACAGTTGAAACTATTTGTTCATGTTGATGAGCCACGCTTTCTTCACCTCTTCATGTTCACCATTGAAGAGAGGAGGGTTAATCTTCCAGAATTCTCCTTGAAGTTCCAATTTCTATCTTTTATGTGTCTTGTGATTTTACACATTATCTGATTCTTCTTCATGATTTTCTTCACTACCTTCTGTTTCCACATTCTCAGTCCAAAAATTTTGCTCCCCTGTCATATTCTCGCGTTCTAGGTTGGGAGCTAATGGCCGATGATTATGGCTATCTGTTAAACTCTTCATAATTTTCTCTTGTACTTGCATCAATCTCTCATTATCTGCTCGCAATCGACTCATTTCATATTTTGATTCCTATACAGTTACCATAATATTTGGATTGGTATTTCTTGGCTCATCACCCAGCTGCACCTAAACTTTAGGGTTGCCTTCTTGAAATGATGCTGGTCCTATTCCCATTACGAACCTGTGTGGTAGATTTCTAGTTTTCCTCATACTGTCAATCCTCTTGTTCATACGTGCATATCTCAGAGTTTATTATTACTAAATTCCATAAGTCTCAGTTTAGCAACCTAAGTAGCTCTGATACCATATGTCCCACATCTACTAACTAGTAAAAGTGCATTAAATATATATATATATATATATATATACCACATACCATAATATTATATGGTTTATCTTGACAATGAAAATGTAACACTTGAAAGTTGTTATTTTGACTTTATATAAATTACAGTGTGAATATTCATATTCAAACAAATTTTGAAAACGATCATTAGTTTTGGATTATGAATTGATAAGGTCATTGTCAGGAAAATACATGTGTTATTATAGCAGTCTATTGATTTTTACAAAGTAACATTTGTCCTACCACATATGATTCGAGAAATGAACCTTATACTACTTTACATATTACACTTGGGCGAATTGTTTAATCTCTATCTGCATTCACCTACATATCTTTGTGCGTCCATGTCACATTAATGGCCATGATTAACTCGGCCTAGGTGCCAACGCTCCCTTACTGGTGCTTTTAATATCGTACTACCTCGACTATAACTCGGGATTCCCTCCAAAATCAACGGCCTTGGTGCAGATCCGCCATGAGATAGTTGAGGTGCATACTCGGGGTTCTAAGCCATAGGATAGGGGTTTTCTGCATCTAATTTCTTTCTTGCAAGCTATGATTAACGTGTTTTCTATGGACGTTACCCTCCTCCTCTTCTCTTCTACATGAGATGGGGTTTTGAAGCTTGCTTCAGGGCTTGAATTCTATACATAGGTAATTGTTATTTCCTTATCTGAGGTTGAATACATAATCCCTAGGCTTATTCTCCATCTTGTATACAACAATTTAACATTTTGGTTCTTCTTTTATCAAGGTATGGGCTTCATGTGGTTTCCATCAACTACGGAAGGTGTCCTTGGTCTGACCTTGTCTTGGTAAAGACCATTCGAATCGTATACCTCCATTATTATTGATTTGTCAGTTTTTACAAAGTTTAAT
Source organism: Pinus taeda (assembly GCA_000404065.3). Taxonomy (NCBI): domain Eukaryota; kingdom Viridiplantae; phylum Streptophyta; class Pinopsida; order Pinales; family Pinaceae; genus Pinus; species Pinus taeda. The sequence continues at coordinate 54,262 of APFE031621100.1, forward strand.
GGTTTTAATCCTTGTATATTATTGGAGTGGCATGGTCTTGAAGAACCATGGTGAAGGACTAATGGAGCCCTCACTTGGATTCTGGTTTGTGGTAGCCTCCGGGTATAATAACCTAAAGGGTCCCTACCTAGATTAAAGAATGTATGGGTTCAACCCATTTTGTTTTATTCTGAAAGAAGTCAATTATCATGATTTGTTTAGAATTGTTTTGACATTCTCGGCCGTTGGGTTTGTAAGTTTAAAGGGCTTTTGTGGCCTTTGGCCTTTCAAGTAGTCTTGTTTGAAAATAGAGGGTTATGTCAGCTTGTAATGGCATTTTATCTTGAAGGATTCTAATGAGGGTTTGGGCTTTCGAACCCTAGCCTCTTGCTCTGCTTGATATCATTATATACATTCCTATTTAATGAAATTTATCATTCTATTTAACTTCTCTCATTTTATTACTATATTTCTATGGGAGGCAGCATCCTCCACTGCACCTATATGTGGGTTGCTACTATTTAGCATTTTTTGTTGTGTACATGGCTTTATACTGCTAATTCTAGTTCCTATTTCCAGTTATACATTATGCAAAGGGTTGGTTTCTGAAGACAAAGGCTTTCTCGGTCTTCTATCCATAATTCGCTCGGATTCTTGAATTCACAGTATTTTTCTTTTATCACTATTTTATAAAAAAAATAAATTTGCAATGTATAAAGTCTATTGCGTAGTTAAAAATATCGCTATGTATATGTTTAAGAATGTTAAGAAGAACAAGTCTCAAGTATTCCAAAAAATCACTTAGGCTTTTGGTAGCACTTAAACTGGCTTGCCCTTTCCGATTTTGGTTTACATTTATATGTTATATGAGATAGTATTAGGGCTTATTTTTTTGCTTGGCCATGTTTTAAGTTGGCGGTTTTTTCTTCTCCATTACACGTTTATGTGTTTCATTATCTCTACACTTGAGGTAGGTAATTGTTTAGATGGTCTCTCTATTCTTTTCTTGTCGATACTTAATATTGTTTCAATCTTGTTTCGATTTATCTAGAAACAATTAGCAGTATACTGCCTATAGTCTTGGTTTGTAATCATGTTGAAGATTTACCTATCTTTATTGTAATGTTTATATAAATTTTGTCTCACAATAACGCAGAGAATTATCTAGATAATTTTTAATTTTATGATTACTTTGCAAGAAATTCATATCTATACAATTGTATGCTTATTTAGTAAGAATATCATATCTATACACAGGAATAAGACCTACATATATATATATATAATATATATATATAATATATATATATATATTATGTATGTATATATGTATGTATGTATATATGTATGTATGTATGTATGTATGTATGTATGTATGTATGTATGTATGTATTAGCGTTTAGGATAATATCTAGTAAAGGAAATAGATTTCTTCCACTTATCTGGACCGTTGTTTCTAGATTTTCTTCTATATTAGTCCACAACTAGGATTCTTTCTTTCGGTTTCTTTTCCTCCCAACCTTGAGACTATTATTCCAAGCAGTCTCCGACCGAGATGTTCCTATGTTCAAGAACCTCTTCTATGAGAACTTCCAGTCTCAACGTTATCTGGTCCTAACCAGACATAGTCGTATCAATGTTGCCAGACCCTTTAGCACAACTTTTTCCTCCTGATCTCAGATACCCTTATCCTCTTCATCTTCTTGAATAGATCCTCAAGAAATCAGTTGAAACATGTAAGTTTTTCTAAAACTGATTCATAAGTAAGAAAAAACATTTACCAATAACTATTGTTTTATCACAAAATAATTAAATTCCAAACCAATAATTTTTATAAATAAAAATTAAATAGTCTGTTTGATCTACAGTAAAATTAAAATATTCACATGATATGGGGATATCACATCAACCCCTACTAGTATTCAATATGAAGAAATAAATTTGAATTGTGGAAATGAGTATTGTCCTCAACTTAAGGTGCCCAAGCTTGAAGATGGATTTCATAAATTAAATGACAGTAAGGGGTTAGAGCCTGCGATTATTGATGATAATTGCTACAGCGAGGAAAGTGATGGTGATATTAGAATATTCGAGGACTTGGAGGGTCTGCCCATCCAAATGCCTCATTATATGTTGTCGCAACATTTGGTGTTTGATTCAATGGAAAGTCTTGGAGACCCTATGCATATTGCATTTGACATGGCCTATCCATCGATTATTTAGTTTGGGTTTGAGTGATTGTAGAAAATATCCAAGGTTTTTGGGGGAGGATGTTTGACACTAAACAGCTAATCTTTGTATGTGTAAATAAAATTTAGTGGACATACTAACAGAGGTGAAATTTTTTATTTACACCACCACACCAATTGAACCTACAACCATTTAAAATGTACAGTTTTATAATGTTTTACAATTTTTGTAATGTAAAGAGGTCAAGCGCAGTTTTATAATTTTTTACAACTATTTGTAAAAAATAAGTGTTATATATATATATATGTATGTATGTATGTATATAACGAGTGCTATAATTTCTATTTTTATTTTATTAATTTTTATAATTTTTACAATTTTATTCATAAAATAAGTTTTATCTTTATAAATATGTCTATATGTATGTGACACAACACAATTTTGTATTGTTGATTTTCAAAAATTTATATTCATGACAGAGTTTGTGTTGGTTTGTATTTAGACAAATCAGACCAAACAAGTAGCTTCAATTATTTCATAATGGTAAAAAAAAAAAATGAATCTTTTAGTTCCTAGATAGAAAACATACCATTTATGTATTTTCCACAAAGACCTTTCTTCTTGAGGGATCCAAGACAAGAAAACATAAAGGAAAAGTAAAAGTAGAGAAGGAGATAAACATGCTTGCCTAGTTTTCTAAATCAGATGCTTCGATCGAGTTGGGCGCCTTGTTATTGCGAGGGGAATATTAGGAGGACGTCTTGTTTGCCATTCAAATCTCGCAAGCCTATGATCCAGAAGCATCAAAACTCATTGCATTTGATTTAGAAACAAGGTGATGTCTTCTTTGATCTCATTTCAACCTACTAACACTCTCCCCAAGAGAAAATTGAGGTCCGAGTAGATATCAGTTATGTGCATGTATTGATTATTGCTTCCCCTTCTATGAACACCATCACGAGCCCAATCTTCCACCTTAGTGAGCACCTTAATGTTCGTAAGGTTGCAACACTCATTAGAGAGTTTTCTTTCCACCTAGGTGATTTCTTCTTGAATTGGTTGAGGGGTCAAACCCTGGTAGTGAATGGTTAAGATTTAAACTCATGTTTGAGCTCTAGATCAACCCCTCTCTTGGTATTAGGAAACTCCCCTCTTGAATATGGGTCTCTTTCAAAGAATGACAGTGAAATAAAAATATAAGAGGTACATGACAAGCTTGAATTATCTAGCAAGAGTGGAGGATCCCACACATATTCACCTATCCTTACCCATACATCCTAGTGGTGTAGTCTTCTTGAGTCCTATGACATCTATGAGACAAACACATAGACCAGACTAAGGATTAACAATAAAAATATATACAAAGATAGACTTAGCATATGTAGGCTCAAAAGGCCGACATGGTTCTACGGGGTATTGCTTAGGGGAAAATATTATGTCATTGGCTCTCACTACTAAGAACAACAGAGTGCCTCATGCCTAGAGATTAAATTAAATGTTTATAAAACTAGAGATTTGAGAGGGAGAATGGAAAACATGGCCTAGGAAAATGAAACATGTTGGTAAGCCAATGTTTCCCTCCTAATTCTGGAGTTCGCAGTCAAACCTTCATAACTAAAAGGCCACACAACTAGAAAGGAGAGGAAGTGCTTGTTATAAGTTGTAGAGGGTGAAGAGGAAAGACAAGCATGAAAAGTGAGGACTAGAGTGAAATTGCAGAAGAAACCCAATATTGTTCTACTCAATATTAGTATTTTCTAAGAGTACTCCCTCATGGCATGCCAAGTCCCAATTGAGTGGCCATTGATTGTTGATTATTGAATTTCAAATCATTGATGATATTATGCCTTCCATCCAAATCTATGAGAATTGTACTATGAGTAATATGAAACCACTACAAATATTACCAAAATCCCTTCACACAAATAATAGAGGTAAACATTGAATGTGGTCCAAGCATGTTGGGTTGAGAGTTTTGGTGATCATATATGTAATGTGCATGACTTGAATGAAATCCTTTGGCACGTGTTTCGATATCATACTGGTTCATGGCTGACTCGGGCAGTTGCAACATGCTCCCTCCATCCCCCCTCCCATTCATTAAATCGGTAACCCCATCCGAGTGATGAATATAATTTTGCATTAGTAGCTAGCAACCCAGCTTGGGAGGGAATTCACGGATTGAGTGCCACGTAGAGGACAACGGTTGGATGTGACCATCGAAACCACTATTGGCTACCTTATCTACTAATTTATTAATGAGAATGTATGAGAATATGGACATATTGGAGATGATGGTTTGTTAACTGTAGAAGGCCATCTAATCACCAACATTAGGATAAATTTGATAAAGGAGAGCCATTGAGGATTTTAGATGTCATTGAGATTATGAGTTTTGAATCTCTTTTTACAATGAGTCTAGAATATCCTTCAGAGATTGTGATTTTTAATCCTTGTTCAAGAGCTTTCAATTATGTTGCATTATTTCTATTAAGCCCAATGTATCCAAAGAAGAGATAGAGAGGCAAGCCTAGGTCATCTCTGAAAATACCCCAAATCTTACAAGGATGGGCTGCCTTTCGAAGCTTCGTATGTACACATTGAATGTCTAAAATAAAATATGCACATTGTAAATTAATAATATCACAATAAAAAAGATTATATAGGAAAATGAAAAAGAAAGATATAATATATATATATAATATCTATATATATATATATATATATATATATATATATATATATATATATATATATATATATATATATATATTACAATAGGGTTAGAAGAAAAGAGAATCTAATTAAAAGTTCTTATTGTATTAATATTAAGTTTTTATTTCAAAGAGGTAAAAATATTTTTAAAATAAAATAATAAGAATGATAATATATTAAAAGATATATAAACTTAAAGTAAATATAAAGATAAATAAATAATTTTAATTAATAAAATACTTAAGAAGTAATGAAAAATAAAAATAGTAAGGGTGGTGAAGAAAAAAAAAAAAGTGAAATGGAAAAAGTTTAGAAATTTTGGTAAACACTATTAAATAATATTGCAATGTTCATAATGTTTCATTTAACATTGTGATGAAAGGATATAATGACCATTAGATATTAACGAAAAAAATAAAAGAATAAAATAGTAGATGTAGGAGATGAGGGAGAAGGTTTAATTTTTTAATATTTGTATTTCCATGCTAAAAAAAAGTGATAGAAATAGTTGAGGACCATTATAGGTTTTTCAGTTAAAAGATTAACCAGGTTGGTTGTGTTATAACTATTTTCAAAATTAAACCAAATGTAAGTATAAGATTGACAATTTAAGAGAAAGTGTTTTTCAACTTGAACCCTCTTAGCACCACACATGTGACACTCTTTCATCCATACAATTTCAAGATGTGACAAATACCAAATGTGGAGGATTCATTAAATCTATCAACACTAGAATCTTACTAGTTAGTAATATGCAAAATGTAAAGTGTTTGGTGATTTTTTTGTGAAAAGATTCAAACTTCTAATGATTTTATATAGTCTTTATAAAATTTTGACAATTTTTAAAGTAAAAAAAATATTTTACTATAAACTGTTGGTGAATCACTTTTAGAAAAATGCTAATTAGCAATTTTGTTTTTGAAAAAGCATGGAAATTAGTCCATCTGCAAATATTAGCCCCTAAATTTTTCCCTTCCCACAAGCGAGGATGGACTCAATACGAGCTACACCATGAGCCATATTATGCTTTTCTAGAGCCATTAAGTTGTGATCTTTGTGGAGGTCATCGAGATGAAGGAGGATTTTTTTACCCTCACAAGCAGGAATTCTCCCAATAGTACTTTCATATGCCAATATAATTCAATAGTGTAATTATTGCTTTTCTTGGCCATGACTATGGTGGGTATTCAACACCCATTAGGCCACAGAAACCACCACCTTCGCATCAACATTTTTTCTTGATTTGTTTGTAAATATCATAGGAACATGATAGTGGAAAAGAGGGGCACCATTGTGGGCACATAGGAACATTTGTGAACTACCTTAGACAAGGATCAAAGAGCCATGTTTACTCCAATTTCATTGATGAGGCATGATAGATGGGAGGCGCATAAATAAAACATAGTGGAGAAAATGATTTAATAGAATGGGAAGCCACATAGATGTTGAAGGGAAAGCATGGAGAGGAGAGAAAAGAGGGTGGAACAAAAACCAATAGGGAGGTGGAAACCAATAGAGGAATCTCCCTCCTTGTGAGAACAAACTCTGTGAACAAAATAAATGATCATAGACTAGTCAGAATATACAAGTGAGAGGAGGAAAGAAGAGTTAAAATGTATGGGAAAATGAAATAAACTAGAGAAAATATAGCGAGAAATGACTAAAATTATCATTAGTCCATAGTCATAGGGGGTTGATAGGGTGTGAAATTTGTAGTTTCTCCTTTGTTGATCCTCCATTGTAGATATCCTCACTATCAACATAGAAAATCCAAAAAGAGTTACTAGAATAGGGGGAGGTCGAGTTAGGAGAACATGTTCATATACCCCATAATTGGAAAGAAGCAACAAGAGTGTTGGGAAAAATTCCTACTATCGCTACCGAGAATTGAGAGATAGATCTAAGCTTCATATAGAGAGAACATCTGGTACATAATGAAATTTTAAACTTAATAATACTACTACCTTCACAATAGTTCATATTTCCACCTTGTGTCTTGAATAAACAATATAATCTTGAGGTGAGGTATGGGTATGTTGACGGTGCTGCACCTGCCAACATGAAGGGGATCTCCCTTATATGAAGTCCCAATTATACCTCACATTGTTTAGTGTAGGATTCACATATGGAATACGGCTTAGTTGCCGATGTAGTGGGTTTTAATGATGTGCCTTGGCTGTAATAATGCATAGAGCGGTGTATGGTGACTTTGGTGAGAATGAGTGTTTGACTTTGTATAAATTCAAGTGAAATGCATGGAGGTTCTAACACACGAAGGGAAAATGGGTTTGTCCCTTAGAAGCCTGTACATAACTTGAAAGGAACACACGAGCATAAAGGCATCACAAGCTAATCTGTGAAATAGTTCACAGGTTAAAAATGATGGAATTAAACAACAACATACATTCAACAAGATTTATACCAATACAAAGAAGACATTTCATTAGAATAAGAGTACCTTAAATAACATACATTACAAACATAACAATAATAGTCCTATTATATTCACAATATATGCATTAAAACGTGTTGGCTCTAATATTTTATTAAGTGAAAGTTCCAATCATATATATACCATTGACAGAGCACTAACCCCAATAGTGGAACATGAAGTTAGTAGCTTCTCCTCCAAATAAACATACTCCCTTGTAGATTAATATGTTAAAACAATTTTAATATGTTAAAACAATTTACTTGAATATACTCTACTTATCAGTGAAAACAATAAATGATCGATGAACTCACGAAGCATAAAAGAGAAAGAATTCAATCACACATAGCACAATAATTTTTTGGGGAAAGCCATAGCTAAAAACCCCTACTATATGTATATTTCATTAATAAAAAAATATGAGAAGATTAAAATGCTTTGCTCAAGCCTGAGCAACCTCTGCTCTATCTCTATGTATCTCACTACCAACTTGTGCACAAGCTTCTCTTGGCACACCTTTCCCTCACAAGATCCACACACAAACTTATTCTCCTTATTGCTTGGTCTCACCAACCCATGCTCACCAAAATAATGATTACACTTGTGCCTTCATTCCTCATTTTAAAGGAAATTCAAGTGGCTAAAATTAGTGATTTTTTTTATTGACTGATTTATTTGAGACGTTCTTATTATATCCCGCACCATTTGTTTAATTTACAAGATTTTACAGTTGATAGTACATCGTCCATGAACTCCAATCTCAACTGGGTCTTTCTCTAATCTGGCATGCATGAGTTAATTATGAGTGAATATTTAGTTTACTGGTTGATCATTGTAGGTTATACCCCACTACTGCGGGTTACACCCCACTACTATATCTCACACTAATTCCTCCATCCGTTGGAACTAGGTTAACTGAATTTAACTCAGTAAACCGAATTAAATAATTACAACTCAAAAGAACTCAACCCGGGCCCCTAAAATTTAGGAACCACTCTAAATGACTCTAGATAGACTCCCAAATTGAATTGAATGAGCCAACTAAGTCAAATTAACTTAGTTAACTATTCCAAGTTGCTATGAGAATTAGAATTACAATTTAATGCCTAATTTAATTCAAGGAAAAATTAAATTAGGATTTTTCTTGATGTTATTTTAACATTTCTTGTGGCTATTTTCAACATTCCCTCTAAAAAGAAAGGAATTTAACTCTATCTTGATTCAGTACCTTTGGAATGTTCTGCATGCAACACTTGTGACTGTTGATGTTGCTACTGCAACCCAAAAGAAAACATCCAAACAAAATAAATTGAATCAACTGTATCTGTAATTGTCTACTAGGAAACATTGTGTTGCTACTAAGCCTCCTTCTCTACTAGTAAAACTGCTCTACACTTCTCAATATTTGTTTGACACTGATCCTCCTGCTATTGAATATTATGGGTCTCTATAGAAAGATAATGATCCATGAGACAAACACACCTCAATGGATCCTTCCCAATTTCTGCAACTCTAGGGACTATTGCTTTAGATCACCCCACCTCACACTAAGATTTATAATTGCATGCAAATAAAACTTTGATCTACTCATATTGATGTTGTTTCTTCTAGATTTTTCCTATAACTACTACAATAATGAGTTCGATCTGCCCATATCATGAAGTACTATCTTCCATAGGGTTTCTCCCTTTGAAACTAGAGTCCCTCTGAGTCTCAATCTCCCTATGGGAAATATCTTTACTCCCTCTTGGTAACTTGCACTGTCCTCCTGCACTAGAAAATGGATTAAAAATATTTGTGCTCGGAATATTTTTGCTCGAGTTGCACCTTCATTCCACAACTAAGAAATTTGCACTACCTATGTCATTGCAACTAGTTTTGCAATTGTCTCCTGGGTACTGACAGCAACGCGTTATGCAATTTTCATCTGGATGGCTTCCTGCACCTACTAACACTGAATCTGATACTATAATATTATGGACTCCTATAGCAAACGTGGCAATCCCACTATAACAATCCAGAAATGATCTGACTGATCTCCCTGCTGCAACTGTGCTAGACCCTGTCCAAATCTCTGCACTCCTAGGTCTAAGAATATACATCGCTCCACCTCACTCCTAGAGGTATATATCTATGTGCTCCTTCAGCCCACTTGGCTTGACATATACTCCTAATGGATGTCTCTAATAGATCCTCCTCATCATCATCCTCCTAGTCAACCCAATTGCTAACTAGATGATGCTTCCTGTTGAGAGATAAATCGTGCTCTCTCTCAACCACAACATCTCTAATCCCTACCTTGCTCCTCAAGGCTATACATACCTCTTCCTCTAATTTTTATAGTCTCTCAACTCTAACACCAAATTTATTGAGTTGACATGAAGAAAGATGCTTGAGGTAGGCCTTCCCATCTCTGAAGACTACCTCATACCCATTGTCTTCAACCCTCATTTTCTTCATCGGTTCAAGCTTCTTGGCTTCATGTCTATTACCAAATAACTTATTTGCTTCATGTCTATTACCAAATAGCTTATTTATATTCTTCCACATAGCAAAAGGAGTATCTTTACTATGTATTTTCATGACTATGTGATCTCTCAAGCCATCCAAGATGATCTTGCTTGCTCTTGCTACACTCTTTTCCCACTCTACTAGATCTTTAGCATCAGATGTTGGAGGCTTCGGGATATCCTGATCTATGAATTCCTTCAACTAATTATCTTCCAACATTGCATCCATCCTATCCTTCCAAGTAATATAATTCGAACTACCCTCAAGGGCATATTCGAGTCTCAATACATAGAACGAGATCTTGTAAGTTATGAAGAATGATTCTAAAAATTCTATTCACCTACAAGAACAAGTTCAAATTCTTCTCCTTTATCGTGATTTTAGCTCTGATGCCAAGTAGAAATTCTTTGTAGATTCAAACTGTAGATTGTAATATGCTAAAACAATTGACTTGAATCTACTCTACTCATTAGTGGAAACAATAAATGATTGATGAAACCACGAAGCATAAAAGAGAAAGAGTTCAATTACACATAACACAATACTTTTCTGCGGAAAGCCATAGCTTCAAAACCTTGGTATCTGTATATTACATTAATTAGAAAATTGAGAATATTACAATGCTTTTCTCAAGCTTAAGAAACCTCTGCACTATATCTATCTATCTCGCTACCAACTTGTGCACAAGCTTCTCTTGACACACATTTCTCTCACAAGCTCCACACACAAACTTGTGCTTCCTATTGCTTGGTCTCACCAACTCCTGCTCACCAAAACAACAATTAAACTCGTGCCTTCATTCCTCATTTGAAAGGAAATTTGAATGGATAAAATTAGTGAGCTTTCTAATTAAGGAATGATTTATTTTGGGCCTACTTTTGATTTCATGCACCGTCTATTTAATTTATATGATTTTACAACTGATAGTACATCATCCCTGAACTCCAATCTCAACCAAGTCTTACTCTGATCTGACATGCATGAGTTAATTATGAGTGAATATTTGGTTTACTGGTTGATCACTGTAGGTTACACCCCACTACTGCAGGTTATCCTCCATTATTGTATCTCTCACTAATTCATCAATCAATTGGAACTATTTTAATTGAATTTAAGTTAGTTAAACTAAATTAAATAATTATAACTCAGAAGAACTCAACCTAGGCCCCTCAAATTTAGCAACTAATCTAAATGACTCTAGATAGAATCCCATCTTGAATTAACTAAATCATCTAAGTCAAAATAACTTAGTTAACTATTACAAGTTTCCATGAGAATTAGAATTAGAATTTAATTCCTAATTTAATTCAAGGACATATTAAATTAGGATTTTTTTTAATGCTATTTTTAACATTTCTTGTTGTTATTTTCTACATCCCTCTATGCTACAGAGAAGCTAAGGCTATCACCAAATCCCAAGATCCTGATTCTAAGACTAAGCCTATCCAAAATCTTAGTTCCCCCAAAGCCCTTTACATGAGTTATGAGGGTTTATTTATAACAAAAGGGGTCACTTTTCACTACCCCTTATGACTCTTGGACTTCTCTCATGATTATTTAACTTATTTACAAAATGACTCATTAAATTCATTACAAATTGAATCTTCACATTCCAATATTGACTCTTGCAATTCCATTTACAATTTAATTACAAAATAATATTATAATACACTCGTACCCATATAACACAAAATTGGGTAGATCTAACTAGACAACCTAATAAGACAAAACAGTTAAGCTTGAGTTTGGGGAAACTCCAGCTCATCCACTTCCACTTAATATTTCTCGGTTACATAGTGGTGTCAATATTTGTATTACACAATGAAATCCCCTAACTATGTGATGGTGTCTGTTGAAAGAGGATTGTAACCTCCATGGTATCCAGGTACACTAACTTGGAACCATTTTGTGTTTCCTTCTTGAGCAAGAGCAACATTGTGTTGATTTGGACAGGGCCACCAATGGACTTGTGCACATTCTGTCTACTTACTTCAAGGTCTTCCTCGATGGCTACCTATATCAATTATTCCAAGTATTCTTCAATCTCATTCCAAATCTAATTCTTGCTCTTGATCTTTGCGAGTGAGCTGACTGATGGGGTCTCATATGATTTTACAAAGAATTCCATATTGTTGTACAAATGTGCATATGAGGCATAAATTTTGTCACTGAATGAGGCGAGCTATTTATTATTTTGGATGTGCATCTGAACCTTTTCCTTCCCAACTCTTCCTATTTCCTTGTCTTCTTTCCAAACTCATTTGATGCCTATTTGTATGCCATTCACCTTTCCTACATGACAATAATATATGATTGCATAACCTTGAGGGTTTTGACATAATATTTACACTTCTACTACAACCCATGCAAGTGGACAATTTCCTTATGCATGATAACATGCTCCTCATAAATACTTTGCATGGTCCCTCCCAGTTTCGATACTTCACAGAGTATCACTACCTTTAGTTCTTTTAGATAGACCTACATAGTAGTTATGTTATGTAACCTTACTCAGAGCCATTCAAACACTTTCCTAGTAGCTTGTAATTTCTTTGCCAATTTCTTGTTCCCAACCATCAAATAGTCTACATTTGTCTTTAAATCATTTTCGAAGGACAAGTTGGTTATGAAAATGACACCTTGATTTCTTCTCATGTCTGTCACGATCACCCTTTCTCTGATGACTGCAAGAGATGCGAGGTTGTCCAGAACTTGTTTCTTCCTCACTTGTATGACATTTTTCTAAAATTTGTTGTAAGACATATTATACGCGTCCATAACTAGACCATCATCGAGAAGAAAAATTTCCTCTTCCTCACTTGGAGATTTCTCTGGTGGAGGATTGGGAGACTAAATGGTGAACCATTGTGTACTTGGAATTAGGCTGAAATCTTAATTTTGCAGCTCCATTTCCTCCTCCGTGTCTTGGATCTCATTTAATTCTTCAATCTCTTGAGTGAGATCCTTATCCTGCATCTGTTTTCTCTCCTCCTCCAACTATCGATGTTGTTCTTATTTTTTAGCTTGTCTTTGCATCATTTCTTCTCCTATTACTTGTCACTCTTCCTCCTCTTCTTGATTCTACCTTTCTTCCTCCAATCTATTTTTCTCTCATTTTTCCCTCTGCTTTCATTCTTCTTCCTACACCCTCTGATTCCTCTTCTTCTCTACTTATATGACCGCTCTCATAATGAATATATATACTTTAATCTTGTGGCTTTATTCTCACCCTGGACTATGCACAACCTTCCTCTTTGCCTTCTCGCACACTAGGTTGCACGTTTCCGTTGGTGTTACCTCTGGAGTGATTTCCTTCTAACATATTTAAATTATTTCTCACATCATCAGTAAGCCCATTTAAGAACAAGGTTCTAATAGTGCTTGGATCAAATTTGTGCTTTGACTTTTAAAGGATATACAAGAATCTCTCCAAGTAGTCCTCTAGAGTCTCATCATCATTCTACACAATAGTAAATATTTCATCATGAATATCTCTAGTTTTACAATATTCTGGATATTTTGACAAGAACACTCTCTTCATTTGCTCCTAAGAAGATATAGGGTTTCCTCCTAGTCCCATGAACTAGTGGAGTGCTGCGCCCTTGAGAGTTGCAGGAAACAACTTTAACTTCTAGGCATCAGATGAATAATCATAACTTCTACACAAAATATCAAACTAAAATAAGAAATATTGTGGGTCTTAATATACCTTACCATAAAAATGAGGAATATCTAATGATGAAATATTTTTCATTTGTACTTCTCTATCAGGATCCACAATCGGGAATTCGGAAGTGGAATGTTCCTCATTTACCTGATTTTCACCACTTCCTTCTTCATGGTCTTCCATATCTGCCATTGTTTTTCTTCCACACGAACCTCTCTCAATAAGCTGAGAAGGTTTACTATGGATTCCAACAGTCTCCTTCTTCCCCTTTATGGGTTGTGTCACACCTGGACCACTGCTACCAAAGCCTAGGTGGATTGCTCCTGCGTGATGAGTCTAAGTTTGTATAGACTTTTTGTCTGCAAAAGAAGGCCCAATATGAGTTTTGGTTTCAAATTTGTCAGTATTTATTTGGCCCCTAGTGGGCTTCGGAACCCTACCTATTTTAGGCATTCATTTCACAAAAAAAAAGACAAAACGAAATTCAAATAAAAAGTGCATTTTTCAAAAAAATAAATCAACACCTATAAATTCCTTCAAAAAATAGAAGCAAACTTCAAGAAAAAATAATATCAGATTTACCCCTATTGCAAGAAAATGGAAAATTCTTACTAATTCAAATCGCCTCCCCGGCAACTGCGCCAAAATGTTGGGTGCAGGAATTGCGCTTCAGCAAACTCTTCAACACTTAATTGTCAACCCAGGGGTTTCATAAACTTAGAGACGAAACACATATAATGCCAGAAGTGGTATGGAATTTTCCTATTCCTAAACCTACTTCTTGAAAGAAATTCTTGCAGAATCAGACAGAAAACAATCGTAAAAGAAATTGACACCAAAACAACTCTATTGTTGGAATGTAAAAGAACAATTTGCAAGTAAATCAAGAAAAGGAGTTTTCACACAACTGAAACAATCTTAAATGCTAGAATGAAATGATATGCTCATCTTCATATGGATGGCTAACAGTCTAACAAGTGGGCCCTTGCAGAGATTTGTTTCCCTCTTGATCTTCCTTCTAGACAAACAACCTGTTCTTACACTGTTGCAATCTGCTTGCACTAGTGTAGGTACAGTGTCTCTGTGTAAAGGTATATTTTACCTTCCTTACTGAAGATTTATGTCTTAGTGAAGGTGCTCTAATCTTCAGGGATTAGAGCACACTGTTTCTATGAAAAGAGACCAACTCTTGCATTGAGGCAGAGTTTCCTTCACTCAATTTCCAAATTACTTTCGAAAGGACTGAAAGATGTGCTGAAAAATAATTGCAACTGTAAATGAAATTCTAAAGTAAATTGTCTATGGAAAAGAAATGCTTTAATTAATTCAATCCGACAAAGGAAGTAAACTTCATGAAATGAAAGCAACTTAAAGGAATCAAGACAGTAGTCTAGGTGATCTGAATGTGTTAACTAACTTTGGTAATCCACTAGAAGTGTTTATGTTCTTTGTTCTTAAGACATAAAATGCAAGTATAACATGTTTACGATAAATGCATGCAACTATTCTCAAATTTTTTAGAGATATACTTTTAATGTTGAAGACAATTACTGAAGCTAGCAGTTCATTCGCTTGCAAAATAACTGGAAATAATATGCAGGAAATTAATTCAATGTTTACTACAAAATGAAGAACTAAACCAAAGTGCACGCAACAACATGCACTGGTGTAGGAAAGAGCTTCCTGCACAATCCGAGCAAAAGCGAATTGATACAAGGATTGAGAGTAAAGAAAGTGCGAGAAAGGAATTTCATAAATGAAATAAACATATCTAACTCCCAAAGCCATGGATCTGTTTCACACTTTAACTACAAAAGAGATTTAAATCAGAATTTAAAAAATAAATATCAGAACTGTCACACCACGTAGTTGCAAAAGGAAATATTCACATCGTCTTTCTGAAAATGAAAGTACACAGGGTAAACGAGTTGGGTTGGCTGGGCCCTATCCAACCAGCTCATTTCCTATCTAAGAAACGAAAATTCTTAGCACTCAAATGTGCATCAAAGATAAACTAAACGTTGTGTATGAAAATCCTTGTAGATTTCTTGTATTAGTCAATTCAGCAAATGTACCTAAAGTGCAAGTCTAACCCCAGAGCTGAGGCAATACCGAGTTTACATGAAAATGAAATTACAGTCGATGGTTCGCTAGCTAGTCCTACCTATGATCTATATCTTATACATCCCTTCAGCCTTAGCTGTTTTCCCTAATTATAGACATTTTCTTATTCAAGGCTTTTGGCTGAACAAATTAGCAATCAAAATTACAAAATTGGCCAACAGTTATAATGGAACATGTATCTTGCTTGGTCGTAGACTAGCTTTGGAAAACATTCCCTGATTGTGTGCCACCGGTATACTTCTTCAATTCAGCTGCAACTAGACTCAGAGACAAGGATCAAAACCCTTCCTTGTGGAATGATTTGGCTCAGAGAAATCTCGTACAGTCCTCATGGCAGTGCAGGAATCTACCTACACTAGTCATACTTACTCATAATTAATACTAATTTTATCAATTACTTCTGGGAAATTAACATAAGTTACAAGAGGTACGTAATGGGCATGAAATCCATTTAAAAATGATTAATAAAGCACTTTAATAAATATTAATATAAAATACAAAGCATGCGCAGGAATAGGTAGTTGTCTTGGACTAGTGCAGGAAAGAGACGTTTATGTTGAGATAAAATAGAGGTTAAAATGGCGTAGAAAATAGGGAAATTTGGGACACGAATAATGGTCCAATCCTATCTTTGATCACTGTAATTATAACCTGCACAGTCAGATAACACAAGCCAACGATCCACGAAATCTATGCAAAATCATCTATTCACTTTATTCAGTAGATCAACATGGTATTGAAATATATGAAACTATAACATCATATATAGGTAAACAAATAACTCTTTGCATTAATAGAAATGGAGTGAGTTTCAACTTGAATTGGTGTTGATCTTGTAGAAGAGCTCCTCCAATTTGGCTTGTCCTTCCTTGTCACAAAGTGAACCTCTAATCACTCTAATGCATGGAAATATATCTCTCACATCGGTAGCATAAAGGTAGAATCACTCTCCAAAATACAACCCTTTTCATATAGATGGAAGTAAATATATGGGTGACAGAGGTAGTTTATGAATTCTTATCCTTTTACCAATCTGGTCTTGAGATCCACTCTTGATGGGGGGATGAGCTCAAGGCATACGGGATAAAAACCCCAACGTATCAGCAAATTGGTGGTGTTCTGAACTCCAAAGACTGTGCGGGGGCTGATTTGCGATAAAGTGTTGTATCACAGGGGAAGACCGAAATTCATTAACAAAGGAATTTCTTGTAAAATAAGGCAAGTCAAACCTTTTTCTCTCTCGTCCAGGGTGGCACGTGCTGGCATGTGATTGGTTTTCAGAGCTGACATGGTAGCTGATGTCAGTAATGATGTGGCAGTGTAGTCGATGACGTGGCAGATGACACGTGTCACTTGTTTTAGTCTTTTTGGGGGTTGCATGAGACTATTTATGGGTGCCACGTGTCACTACTCACAAGGTGACTCGTGGCAATAATGTTATCACCACTCAGATCAGTGATCATAGTAGCTGAGGGGAAAAGCTAAAGAGAATGGAGCCAATGACTATCATATGAGGGAACCCCCTGGACATTAGTATTACATTGGGGTTTATAAGGATACCACATCCGGACTATTGACCCATGCTATGGAGAAAAAAAAATCGTAAGACATTGGCACAATGCGATTGTGATGTGTGGGACTCCTCTCCGAATGTGATAAAATATTATGGAAAGGTCTATAAAGATATCACGTCCGGACTATCAACTCGCTCCAAATAAAATGGAAAAACGTTCCCCCCTCTCCGCAGCTGCGATTGCAATATATTTTGGTGAGACCAATCCTGGGTATCAACTATTGGAGTTGTCCAGGGGGAAAGCTTAACGAAAAGTACATTCAGCGCTAATATGCGGGAGAAATCAATAACAAAGGAGAAGGCCTTGAGACATAGATATGAATGCCTTATCACCTGAGGGATCAACCCCTAGTCCCAGCTCTCAGTCATCTGAGGAAAGTTACACAAAGGGCTATGACAAGGGGGGATAAAGTGGAAATACGAAAAAATTTTGTTTTCACCTGTTTCAGAGAAAAAAACCCACATATGTGTGATTGTGTCATTTCCATGGAATGCATCTCACCTACCACATCAATGAATTGAAATTGCAGTACAAAGTTTTAATGGAGCATGGGAGCCAGTCGAGTAGCACAAGGCGCCATACTGCAAATAAATTACATCCTGAGGCCGATGCAGTCACAGGATGGGCATAGGGACTTTCATTTGCTATTAGGTCTAATTATTTACTTATTTTTTTCCTGTAACATGCCTTCCTTCAAATGGGGAATTTATTTCTATAATATGTTTTTGGGCCACAAATCCATTCACGACTAATAGAGCCAGTTGACCTCACAACTGAGTAGCAAGATAGATATTTTTGTTGTAATATAACTTCTTTCTTCCCTCTCAAGATAAATAGGGGAAAGGAGGACTTAGTTCAGGTTCAATTCTAGAGAAGGGACTGCATGTTATGATTTCAGAGTGTATTTCCTTTGCAACGTAGATCTTTTCAGAATATAAAGGAAACAATGGTGATTCCCTCTTCAAAGGATTATAATACGTGTTCCCCTTTGTCTAACTCATTTTATGTTCATGCTTCTTCCCCGAATTCATGTAATTATTTTTGCTAGATGTGTTTCAAGCTCCCTCACAGATTCATTAGTATCTATATGTTAATGCAAATGTTTGTAGTTGTTTCACAGATTCTTTTGTCTTCACACATTTTATGTATATCCTTGTGACGACTATTGAGATTAAATCTTTAAATCTACAACACATGAATCATAGGTTTCATTTCTCCCGTCATTCATTATTTTTGCTTGTAACCCAAATAAGCATTGAAATCCTTACTGGCCCAAGCTCTATGTGTTGAATATAGAAGTCTTGAAGCCTTATGCTCTATCTGATGGGTTACTCTTCTCTCTTATCCTCAATCGCCCACTCTGCAAAATATTATTAAGCTGTAAGACCTTTAAGTTCTTAGCCTTCACTATTTTAGGCTTATTTATGCGATCTGAACTAGTGAACAAGTATCCGAAATCTATGCTTCATTTCTTTGGATTAATGAACCAATCTATTTCCTATGTACATATGTACCTATAGATCATAATTGTTGTATCCAGTTTCCTCTAAATCATTTGAGACACACCAATTTAGATGTACTCAGGCACTAGTTTTGAAGCAATCCACGGCTATCTCTCGGAGATACAACAATTTTTATCATAGTTTAGTAACCACGATGACTTGAGTAAGGTATTTTACGAAATTAATCCAGGATGAACTTCCTTAAATCAGTTACATTAGCAATATACTTTATGTTCTTTTACAAAAACATGCCATCATCAGTGAGCTGGTAAATATTGCTCATAAATCCCTCTAGCTCCTTCTTCCAACATTTCTTTACATACTAGTAGTGTTCATCATGAGACAATGCCTCATTAATACCCTCCTAATGTAAACTATGCAGGTATTCAAGGCTGCCAATTGAACCTCTCGTAGATTCTCACTGAGTGCATTAGCCACATTGAATTGTTTTTTCTTGATTTGCTTTATCTCAAAATCAAAGTCACTAATTAAATCCAACCACATGGCTTGTACTGCATTCAACTTAGGCTGTTCAAATATATATCTCAATACACCATGGTTTGTCATCAATAAAAACTTTCTCCCCAATAGATAATGGCTCCATATTTTTAAAGTGTGCATTATTGTTGTAAGCATTAATTCATGGGCAACATAATTCTTCCATACTCATTTAGATTTATTAATTCATAGTTCACAATATACCCTTCTTGCATCACAACTACATCAATTTATTCCTTTCACACAACAATGTTCGTCTTGGAATCTACTATTATTAATATAGGAACACATGTGAGAAATTTCTTCAACTGCTCAATAATGGTTGCTCAATACCCTGGGGTTTTTCATCAATACAAACTTTCTCCACAATAGATAATGCTTCCATATTTTTAAAGTGTGCACTATTGTTTCAAGCTCTAATTCATGGGTAACATAATTCTTCGCGTGTTCATTTATATTTATCGATTCATAGTTCATAATATACCCTTCCTGCATCACAACTCCACCAAGTCCTTCCTTTCAAGCATCCGTGCAGATCACAAATCCCATCTTCGAATCTTCTTATTATTAATATAGGAACACATGTGATAAATTTATTGAAATTCTCAATAATGGATACACACTTTGGTGTCTGCTAAAATTTTACTCCTTTTCTTGGCGAGTAGTGATTGGATTCCCAATCTTTGAGAAATCATGAATGAAACTTATGTAATATCAAGGTAAACTCATGAAATATTTAACCTATATGACATTTCAAGGAGTGGGCCACTCGAATATAGCCTTTATCCTTTCTATATTTACAACCACTACTCCTTTTCAAATGATAGTCCCCAAGTAGTGAATATAGGTTTAAAAAATTCATGTTTGCTGAGTTTTCCATACAACATATGATCTCTCAATAATTTTAATACTTACCTAGGTGTTATTCATGCTCTTCATTAGTATTTGAATAAACCACGATATTATATAAAAGTAAAAATACAATTTTTTCCAAATAATGTATGAGAACATTATTCATCAAGCACATTCATAGTGCTTGATATCCAGTCTTAAAGGCACTCTTGCGGATATATTCATCTTTAATTTTGACTCGATGGTATACAAACCTCAATTATATCTTGGAAAATACCACAACCCTTCTCAACTGATCTAATAGATCATCAATTCATAAAAGAAGGTATTTATTCTTCACTATATACTTGTTTGGATACCAATAATCTATACACAACCACAACGTTCCATCCTTTCTTTCCACAAAAAACGTTGGCACTCCACAAGGCGAAACACTACGCTGGATGTATTTCTCATATACCATCTCTTTCATCTGAAATTTAAATTCAACAAGCTTGGAATGCTCATCTCATATGATTTCTTTGCTACTGGCATTGTTCCCATAATCAATTCAATAGTAAAATCAATGTCTTTTCTTAGTGGCAATCTAAGTAATTCTTCTAGGAGCATGTCACTGAATTGTTTTTAACATGGGGTGGCTTTCAAATGGATCGAAGTTTCTCTATAATTCCTCCATCACATGGATGATATACAATTCAAAACAATTTAAGAAATCTATCTTCGATGATGTATTGATGTATGATTTTTATTTTGGAATTTTGTCTAATAAATCGTCACTTTGAACTTATATTTTTCTAAATAACTTCATTTGTAAATCAACTCATTGTGATGGAGTACCAAAACGATTTCTATATTCATTGCAAGTATACTATGAAGAAGTTTAATTCTCAATAAGGATAAGAAAATGTTCATTTACACAATATCTAAGAAAAGAAAGAGATCTGTCATCTTTCAATTCCCATTGACATAGTTAAGTAGAATCCATAGGACTTGTTGGAAAAGTATCGTCGTCATAAATACTATGCCATACCTCATTATATATTAATGTGTTTTGCATATTTTCTTCGAGATATTTATAATTATTGAGACTATCGAGGATAATTGAATTAGTATATAGGTTAATTAAATAAGACACTCTACCCACTATAACCTCAATTTTTGACCAATTTCCAACAACATGGTCTTTTCACTAATTTTACTACCATATTGCATATTTATAAATGACAAATTGAATAGGTAAATAGGTCATCCTAATAACACACATACGATTTTCTATAATGTCATTGACACTTCCATACCACCTAAAGAATATATAGGTCAAGTGTGTTAAGAAATATTTAAATTATTACCACGTATTTCCTAAAAAGATAAATACCCATTAATTTTATTTTAACACATGCCTCACCTAGTGTAATATAACCAAGTGTACTAACCACACATGACATGGAACCAACATTTCTATCCTCTAGATCATGTATCAATTTTTCCAAGCCAAAATCTGCAATATGTGGCACCATATGTGAATCCATCATAATATTGCAAGGCTTGATATCTTGATGGATGATGTTAGGCACACACTCATGGTAGATATATTACAAACCATTAGCAATGGAAACAATTATATTATAATAGATATCCCAATCTAGTATAGTTGGTGACTCGACCTAATGTAGGATGTTGTGAAGGCTTCCATTGCAAATGTATTCATACACTATCAATCCCTAATCACTGTGTACACAAAACCCAACAATCTTTTCCAAATTTGTGTGCCTTATAGTTTCCAATGTGTTAATCTCAAGTTTAAAGCTTTTGTTCCTAAGACCTTTCTCTAATAATATTAACTTCTTCACATCAAATACTCTTCTAGATGGCATTACTACTTTGTAAAAAATATCATGTTTTCCTCTACTAAGAACAAACTTCTAGCTTAAACATTTTATTTCCTATATTATTTCCTTTAGGAGACCTTGGTGTGAATCTTCAAGTAACACAGTCTTAGGTTTTTGCTGGTGAAACCATCATAGTCAAACTAGAGAAATGAATACCAGGTATCTCAAACAACAAAGTCTAACCAAAAAAAATGCAATGTAAATTATTATATGAGGTTTCTTTTTTAAGTGTTTATGTGATCATTTTTTCCTCCACTTTTACAGAGTTATAGCTTATCTGTTAAACTTAACCTTGGATTTCCTAGTAAAGAACTTGGAAATGTTGTCACAAAAGCCATATGGGAAGTTTGAAGCATTCGCTAAAGTTGGTTTTATGATACATTGGCAGAAGTTAAAGAAAGCATGCCATCTAACTTTGAAGGAATTATCCCTAAAATTTGATTATATGATAGATCAATATTTTGAAGTTTCTTAAAATTACCCATGTTAGGTGGGATCCCTCCACTGAAATGGTTATTGTTGATATTCATTAAAAGTGAAAGAATGTGTAAATTTCCTAGATATGAGAGAATAAGACCTTCAAGCTTGATGTCACCTAGCTGCAATTATATTAGCCCTTGAAGGCTAGATACAAGATCTAACATTTTTCTATAATGTTGTTTCCTTGAAGATTTAATTCTTCCAACATTGTCAAACTAAGAAGAGACAATGAAATCCTTATTTTAAGTGAATTTATCCTTAGATCCAACTTAAATATCTTGGAAAATTCCCAAGCTTAGAAGATATAATCCTAGTGAGATTGATTGATGACATAATCAAAATGTGGAGCTTTGGGAGCTTGCCAAACTCGGTTGGTTTTAGTCTTGAGAACTGGTTTTATCACATATCTATGAATGTGATATTTCTCCAAAGACCAAGATTGGGTGGTATGGATCCTTCCAAGCTATTCATTTTCATGTCCAAATACAAAATCTTTCTGCTAAAAATTAATTTTTTTTTGTTGTTCCACAAAAAATATTATTGTTCATAACCACTCTTCTTCAAGGAGGTCAATGCCCAACCTCACCTAGAGATGTTTGTTTAAAAAGGTTTCCCATAAGTTCTAGCACCATCAAATTTCCTCCTACATAGATATGTGGAGGTACTATGCCATTCATATGATTCCTTCTCAAATCCAACACTGTCAATCTATTCTTCATTCCAAGCTCAGCTGGAAATTCTTTGATAAGATAGTTCTCTGAAAGACTCAAGAAATAAAAAGATTTCAGGATTATAATCGAAATAGGTATTCTTCCACTTAGATTATTATCGTACATGAAAAGCTCCTCAAGAATTCTTAGGTTACAAATTTCCTATAGAATCAATCCCATGCATGTATTATTGAACAAATGAATCTTTCTTAAATCCCATAATTAACCAAGCTCAGGAGGGATTACACCATGCAACAAGTTATTATGGATTTTGATGCCATATAAAGAAGTATAACTTCCAAGATTAGTGGGAATTATCACTTTAAGGTTTTTGTTGTATATGTATAACAACCTAAGTTATTGTAGCAGCCCTAACAAAGAGGGTATGGAGCCAGAGAGCTAGTTTTGAGAAAAAGTGAGGTGGTGATATTGCCACAAAACCTAACTCTCCATGTACACTTCCATCTAACTAGATTTCGTCCAAACTAAGGGAAATAAAAATGCTTAGATCACTTAACATTTTAGGGATGCTCCCAACAATATCATTTCCATTAAGGAAAACATTTTTGAGTTAGCATAATTCCCTTAAGATTGAATGTATAGTGCCTTGTAGCTAATTTCTTAGAAGATAAATATCAATAATATTAATAGAAAACCTTAGGTATGAGGGCATATTTCTGAACAATAAATTTTCATGAAACCATAGAATGACTATACAACATAGTTATCCAAATTTAGGAACTTTTCCAGTAAGATTATTTGTGTTCAATTTGACAAATTATAACTCGGGGAGGGAAAAACTTCTTTGGGCATGGTACCACTGTGATAATTATTGTATATCTTGAGAAAATCAGGTTTTTTTAACTTACCAATCTAAAAATAAATTGTTTAGGGTAGGAAAATATGTCCCAAAGATAGATTCACCAACTCATTCAAGTCGAATAGCTTGAGGGGAATTGAACCTGAAAAATTGTTGTTGTTAAAGAACAAAGTTTTCAATTTGCTATAGTTAGAAATAACTAGAGGGATTTATCCTCAGAGTGAGTTGTAGCTCATGTCAAGAAACATAATGCCCCTAATCTCTCTTATCTCGAGTGTAAGTTTACCCTCCAATTTGTAGTAAGATAGATTCAATGCCCTCATTGTAATTCCATCTTCATAGCAGTAAACACCCATCCATGAACATGAGGAAGAAGAATATGTTTCGTTCCAATGTAGAATATGACAAGATGAGTTTACAAAACCATCCCTAAATACTTGTAGAGGAATTCAATCCCGTGACTTTTTTGAGGAAATGACATTGTGTGTTCCAAAGAGGAACACTTGAATCAAATACTTCTAAAAACTAGTGGCAACAAGGCAATTTAATATTCATATAAAATGAAGTTGATCTAGGAGTTGCAAAGGAAGAGGCTTTAGAAAAAGTGAGATCTAGTCTTCATCTCCTAGCCAGGGTAGTTTTGAAATTTTGGCTCATAATGGTGTCACTATCTACGACTCTAGATCAGTCACCTATAAAAATAAAAGGGCTTCTTGAATTTCCAGCTTACGCCTAGAGAATTCACCAAGCCAACACTAGGTTTACTCAAGTCTAAGGAGGAGATACCAAATGTGTATACACCAATTTACCAATGGTTTCTATTGGCTTAGGGGGGTCCTAAACTAGGTTCAGAGTTAGTTGTGCCAACCAACAAAACCCTATAGTACTGGTAACGTAGGCTACAGCCTCAACAGAAGCAGTATGTGGTGATGCAAGAACCAAGTTTCTACATCCAAAGACTGGTGGGATTCCTTCTAGTGCCTTGCATCTACCTCCACATTGATCGATAAACGTCTAGGGCATGTCACTCTAACTTAGTTAAAGTAGCCTTCAAACCTTCGCAAAGGTCCATGACCAGTCCTTGTAGACCCTTACCAGTCGATTTACCTACTTACGCGGATCAAAAAGTAACCTTGGATTGGAGTTCACGTAGATCTGTTTTATTCGTCAGAAAACATAAGAGATATGATCTGAAACTTCATGGAAGTGGCTAAGAATTCATTTCATACATTACTAAGACAGACTCAATAGATTTACATAGAATTCAATCACTATTTCATAAAACATGTCATTCATTAGCAGCATATAACATAAATAGATGAAAGCATAAATACTTAGTAATTCTTTGGAAAACTATCTTTATTGATCTTCAATTCACTGATTACAGACTCAAACCACCCTGTGCACATAGCCGCAAGGGTCCGCGCACTCAGCTACAGCTTCTATCTAGACCTCTGTACACTCAGCTATGAAGCCTTCCCTTCTCTATCTAAGCACAGGAAGAAGAACCTTCCTGCCTTAGCTCCTGCCCAAAACTCTTCAATAAACCCAATTCTCTATCAAAATTGTCTTAAGACTTCCTAAAACTCGACTATTTATAGACTTTTCCATACAATGCCATGGTCTGCAGACCATGGGCGAATCTCAAAATTGACTCAAAACTTTACGTAAAATAAGGGGCTAAGCCCCTTAGACTCTTATTCATCTACGTGCTTCACTTCCATATATCACAAAGAATTTACATCTTTTACAAAACTGTATACAAAATTTGGGTTAACTAACCCAAAACTTTCATAGGGGACCCATCCCAATAGGCCCCCAACACAAAGATCGTGACTCACCCTTGAGTCACTTAGCTGGTTGTTCCACTTTCTGGAAAAGCTCGTTGAAAGCTTTAGTCAGTGCCTTTAGCTCCACGATACTCTAATCGACTGCTTGTTGTAGTTGTAGGACTATTTTCTCGGTGGTTGGCCCCTCTACTGCCAGTTGTGTACTCCACTATGTCTATTGCATTTCCATCAGCTTCTCAAGAATGGTCTATGAAAACTGACTGGCTTCCTCTATCCAAGGCTCAAGCCGTGCACTGAGCACATCTTCTTCTGTTATTTTTTTATCTACAACAATTTTTCCTTTCCTTCTTGCAAGCGCGCAAAACACTAGACTGGTGCCAACGTTTGTGTTGTTGTATTGATCTCATCATACTATTTTTGCACTTCCCCGAGTTCTGTGCTCAACTATTGCAGTGTCAGATCCTCCTGCAGTGTATCCTAGAGAACAAGTGCCTGAGTGAATAGCTTGTTGCACCCTTGAACGAAGACATCTAGCTGAGCCATGGATTATTTAATGATCCGGATTTAAACAGGAACACAACAAAATATAGAGATAACCAAGAACACATATATGTAGTGGAATTAATAGTTCATTTCATTAATTTAAGACACTGAAATATGCTTACAAACCGTAATGGAAATAAACCAGCTAGGGCGATGGTAGCTTATTTCTAAGAAGAGATGCGGTGGCTACATGCCTCTGAACTGTGTTACAATGAGGCTTGAAGGCCTATTTATTGTTGAAAAATAATGGAAAACCCTTCACATCCCAAACCCTAACCCTAGAATATGAAACACCAAATTGTGGGGCTCGCTTGGGTAAATTTGTACATCAACTTCCCGGGGTCGTAAGTTTGGCATACGATCTTCATTTGACGTGTACAATAGCTCGTTAGAAAGATCTATCCAAGCACTACTACTTCGGGAAGGAAACATTAGTCCACAGACCCATGTTGCCCCAGATTTCCCAAAAAACATTGTTTAGGGCCTCAAAACAACTCTAGAAGTTCAGGACCCGAAAAACTACTAAAAATAATAAATTGTGCTACAATTTAGGAAACTGAAAAGACTGAAAGAGACAATTGTGGGTGTCCAAATGGGGTAGGTGGGTGGCCACCAACATTCACCTAGATCATTCCTCCCCCCTTAGGAAGCAATGGTCCCCATTGTGTTGAGTTCCTCCCTGAGATGAGGAAGTTGTTGCTGATCTAGGTCTCTAGTGAGCTGTTCTACAATCTCTTATGTGTCCAGTAATGGTGGGAAGCATGGTCGATGACAGTACCCATTGAACATTTGGTGCAGACGAAGGAATGGAGGAATGTTATCTACCAAAGCATTATTACCCACAGCCTTAGTACTGGTGTAAGGACCATGTCGGCATGGTCAGAGCTTCTGATGGGCTCTTGTAAGGCATTCTTTCTGCAGATGCAACCAGACTTTGTTGCCCACCTAAAGCTTGTGTGGCACCCCTGTGGGTGAGGAGAAGTTGTTCCTGTGTTCTATCATGGTTGTATCCCTTTGCTGCTGCTACTGCGTAGAGGAACCCTTTGCGGGTGTCATGGATGTAGCAACGATCTTCCCCTTACATTGGGAGCGAACCAGACAGAAAATGAATTTCCTAGTCTCGGAGATGAGCTTGTTGCCTTTCTTGGTAGTGATCAAAGAGGTGGTGGTAGGTGGGGCTACCTCCGATATCCTGTATAATGAATTATCCAAAGAAATAATGATAGCGCAAGGCCTTGACTCATACACAACATGTCGCTTCCACAAGTATGGTTGGCCTAATAAAACACCACACACATCCAGAGGTGTAACATCACATAATACCTCATCTGTGAAAGGCTTGATGTTGTAGGGAAGGTGGCACCGCTGGGGAACTTTAAGATCTCTTCCTTCATGAATCCACCCGATACTGTATGGCTGCGGGTGTGGTGTAGTCACTAGGCCCATCCGCTTAACGACCTCTACTGAAACGAGGTTATTTTGGCTGCCACTATCGACAATGAATTGCAACGGCGAACCCTTCACCCACATCTGTGAGTGGAAAAGACGTTCCCACTCCTTTGGCTCTTTGGGCTCATTTTTCTGGATCTTGGCAATGGCAATAGTGGCGCTAGGATCTGCATCAATGATCTGCTTCCCTTTGCCATTCCCCTTTTCGGGTTCTGGATCAGGGTCGGAACATGCATTTTATTTGGAAGCCTTCAACTCCGCCACCATCAACTGCTTGGTCCGACACTCACTTGTGTTATGAGTGGGACTGTTATGGAACTCACACCACTTTCCTGTGTCATTCTTTGGCTTCGTGGTGTTGCTCTTTTCTTGCAGCTTGGACGGGTTGTCTTGGGTCACCCTGCCTTGGCTTTATCCTTTAGGCTTCGGATTTGCAGATCCAAAGTCTCGCTTCTTCTATTTGAACTTTTGCTCGATTTTGACAGCATATCGGTATGTTGTGCCGAGTGAGGAGATGTTAAAGAACTCCATCTCTTCCTGGATGTATCTATGGAGGTAGCTGCAATATTTGAGTACCAGATGCAGCTCAGAATCTTTGATACCCAACTGTGTGCGAAGGGTATGAAAAGTGTTTGTGAACTCTGGCACATCTTGGTCTCGTCCCTACCACAATGTGGTCCATTTGATGTATTTGTCCTCATAGCTTTTGACAGGGTAGTACTAGTCCTTGATGGCATCCCGGAATGAATTTCTAGGTGGGTGCGGCTGAAAATAGTGAGCTTGTGCTTTCATCCTTCTGCTCGCAGTAGGTTTCCCACCAGTCCTTGACATGGGGTGCTGATTTGAGAAGAGCGAAAACAATCTTTTCCCGACTCAAAAATTCATGAATAGAAAAATAACCCTCTAGCAGATTTAACCATTTATCTACAACATCTATTTCTATTTGACCCTCGAATATGGGGATTTCAAATTTAAATTGTACCTTAAATGGTGTGGCATTTCCAGAGTAGCTGTTGGAAGCCGATGCGTCGCCTCTGGGTAGCCACTGAAGGATCTGCGCAAAGCTATCCATCATCGCATTCCTTTGCCAATCTAGGGCTTCTTCGAGCAAGATTTTGATAGGATCTCCTGCCCCCTCGTCTTTCTTCTCATCTGCCATGGGAGGCCGTTGGGATTTGCGAGGCTAGTCTTGCAAAGGTTCAACCAGTTCAAGCCCTAACTCCTTATATCCTGACCTTGTTGGGGACATGCAAAGAAAAATAGAGAAAAAGCATACCGCTCTGATACTACTGATCCAGATTTAAACAGGAACGCAAAAAATTACAAATATAACCAAGAACACAGATATGCAGTGGAAATAATACTTCATTTCATTAATGTAAAATACTGAAATATGCTTACAAAGAGTAATGGAAATAAACCAGCTAGGGCGGTGGTAGCTTATCTCTGAGAAGAGATGTGATGGCTACATGCCTCTGAACTGTGTTACAATGAGGCTCGAAGGCCAATTTATTGTTGAGAAACAATGGAAAACCCTTCACATCCTAAAACCTAACCCTAGAAGATGAAACACCAAATTGTGGGCCCCGTTTGGGTAAATTGGTACATCAATTTCTCGAGGTCGTAAATTTTTCATACGATCTCCATTTGACACGTACAATAGCTCCTTAGAAAGATCTATCCGAGCACTACCACTTTGGGAAGGTAACATCAGTCCATGGATCCATGCTGCCCCATAGTTCCCAAAAAACATCGTTTAGGACCTCAAAACAGCTCTGGAAGTTCAGGACCCGAAAAAATACTAAAATAGTAAATTGTGCTACAATTTAGGAAACTGTAAAGACTGAAAGAGATAGTCGTGGGGGTCCAAATGGGGTAGGTGGGTGGCCACCAACATCCACCTAGATCATTTAATCACCGCACCTCTTTTCTCCCGAACGTTCGACAATGTGGTTGGCTGCAACTTCAACTACAACTCAGCTATCTGCATCCATAATTCAAAAGTCACCTTGTCGATCTTCTCCTTTGAAGCGCGCACTACAACATCCAATTTCCTTACCTTGGCTGAAGCCTCTACATCATTAAGTATACCCAACTCAGGTACGAATTTGCAGGCCTGCTCAATCACTGTGACCAGGTTCTGACGTTGTGTTCGCAACTCCTCCTGCTCCTTAATGGCCTAAGTCCTTTCTACGAAAAGTTGTTAGTTGTTGAATTTAAACTCACTTACGGAAGTGAATGCACATTTTTCTCTGATCTTTAGCTCATCAGCGACCCCTTGATGCAATGCATGAATAGATTTGAGTAGTAGCACGGCAAGGTTCATTCCCATATCTTTTACTGCGTGAAGCACCGTGCAATCCTCATTCGACTCCATTCGGACTAACCCCTCTGGTAGAGGAAAGACTCTGAGATCCAAAGGCCACTCAATCTTCGTGATAGTGCTATGGCCCTACGTCAAGTTCGCTGGTGTTCCACTTGCCTTAGTGACATCCTGCTAAATCATGATTGCCTAGATCTGCAGCTCGCGCAGATCCTTTTAGACACTTCCTAGCATTTGCATGTATTGCTACTCGAGCTGTTGAAACACTTTCGTTATGGTGTCCTGTATCTTGTCGTCAATATCAGTGAGATCACCTTCTGTTAATATCATCGAATCGACATGTGTCTGTTTATCAAACTTTTATTTCTTTTGTAGTCTTCCAGTCTGTTCCTGGCCTCGCTTCTTGAGAATGAACAAGGTTCTCTACCCCTCATTACCACCTCCACCCTAGCCTGACAACTCTTATTCTTCTATTTCAGGCGAATCCAATTTGTCGCCTTCCTGTGATTTTTACTACTCTTTTTCGGCCTACTTTTTAGTAGAACACTCTTTTGCAATGTGAGCCTTCTCTATAGCTACCTTAGTAGCTTCCTTTTTCTTTTGTTTTGTTAGTGCTCGCATAGCTCTTTGAGCAACATCCTTATGCTTTTGCACAACATAGCTCTTTGTGCCTTTGCTCATTCCTACATCTAATTTCATAGGCTCACGCCCAATAACTTCTTGTAAGTCTATCTGAGACACTATGTATGATAGTACATGCCACATTCCTTCAAGATCCTTCGCACATGGATCGATACGTTGTGAAAATCAGCCTTGAACTCCATGTAGGCTATTAATTTACCGAAGAAGGTTGGGGACAACGTCAGTTACTGATTGATGACCATTCGAAGGTCCATCTCCGTTAGGACCCAAAAAAAAATTGTTTCTATAATGCATGTGGCATCCTTTGTAACTTAGAGTGAGGCAAACCTTGCGGCCTGAGGCAATTATTCCTTGGGTGAAGGAAATTGGCTATCATCTAGAAACCTCCATGCAACTAATACAATTGATAGTAGAAGCCAAGCATAATGGAATGGCTTTCTTTCATCTTGGGCTTCTCAGTAGCTCGTGAGGAACTCCTAGTAGATATATCCTTACCAATTATACTACACGCCCTTCACGCACTGTGCAACAAGCGCTATAATCGGTGCTGGAACTTCATCTGTGCGACAATTTCTCATGATCTTTTCTACGGGGATCTGGGTAGTGAATTGCACTACCTGATCTTGTATGGAAAAAATTGAGTACCCTCGTGACTTCTTGACAAGACCATACTCCTTCTTCATTTTGTCAGCTAGGTCCTTTTCTCTAGTTTTTCCTACAAATTCCTTAGCAGGGTTTGCTCCTTTGTGGGGCAACCTCATTACACTATGGATCAACATATCTCTTATTAGGATAGGTTGGCCTAGCCACAAAATCTTGTCATGCACCAGTGTGAGCAGCTGGCACACACATACCATATTTATAGGGGAGCGGTGATATTGTGATACCAATAACATATTTAGAAACCCTGACTGTTCAATGTCGCAGACCCATTTCATGGGTTCCAACTTTGTAACTCTTGTCTCGTCATAGTAGATCTTTGTCATATACTTATGCGTCACCATATGCAGAAATTTCTACCAATCTGTGATGCACGAGCCCTCCAATTTCAACAGTGGGATATGCGAAAGCTTAGGGCCTTCAAATGTGACCTGCTCTAACAGTAGGGGAGTGGATATCTTGAATTTTCCTGAATCAAGGTTGTTAGTTACCTTAGTTTCTCCCTTCCACACATTAACTTACTCAAGGAGCATAGAGACGGGCTCAACGCCCTCGACATCGACTTCTTCAATGCCTTGGTACTCCTCTTTCTCTAAATCCACGACTTTCTCTGGTTGGTTGTCTTTTTTCTACTTTAGTTGGGCCTCAGTACGCTTCCTCGGTGATGAGTGCACCGACACCAACTTCTTCAGTTTTTCCTCCACAGTGGGTTGGTTTTCTTTCATAGCAGGTTGCTTTTCTTTAACCACATTTTGTTTCGGCCTAAGCGAGCTGGGTGTGGTGGGCTCAGTAGACGTAGCCTCCATACTAGACACTTCCAGTGCGTTGGACACAACTACTTCCGAACTAAGGGCTTCAACGAGGTTAGTGGAAGTCAATTTCTCAACGAATAATTTTAGTTCTTCTGTAGAATAGTCCTCAAACGATGGACATGACACAAATTCCTGTCAAAATGCTTGGTTCATATGCGACAGACAAAAAAATGCATCAACAAGTCTTAGAGCACAAAATGTTCTTTGTTGGACTGATATGCACAATTTATAGGGGGATTTGAATTCAAATCCGATTGTTCCCCCCACATTCTCATAATAAACGTTGTTTTTGTGAAATATCTTCAAATACCGTTTCCTTAATTGCCGCCTCCCCACTCCTCTTAACTACTTTATGGCCGTCTCATCATGAATAGTAACTCCAATGGTCATTTTCCCACTAGGATGCATGGTACCTTTCCCTCTTGTGCAACATCCTGAGCACATATCCATCTGGTGCATCCCCATCAATCTCCACACAGCCTTGTCGCAGCCTTGTTCTCCAAACCGGGCAGTGTAGTTTATAGTCCCGCGCTCCCTTGCAACTGATTGGAGCACTAAGACTGTCATGCTGCCATATAGTCATTGTGTAGGATCCCCCGTATACAACTTCAACCTGCTCCCATTCACTTTTCCCAGGAAGGGTTCCCCATTCAGCTTCGCAAGCTGAACTGCATCACCTTCTGTAATTTCCTTGACAATATATGTCCCTAACCAATGCATCTAGAATTTACCCGAAAAATTGTTGCCTGCCCACTCCTCTTAACCTCTTTCTAGCCATCTCATCATGAATAGTAACTCCAACGGCCATTTTCCTATTAGGATGTGTGGTACCGTTCCCTCTCGCATAGCATCCTAAGTGAAAATCCATCTGGTGCATCCTTGTCAATCTTTGCGTAGCCTAGTCACTACCTTGTTCTCCAAACTGGGCAGTGTAGTTTATAGTTCTGCGCTCCCTTGCAACTGCTTGGAGCAATAAGGTTGTCATGCTGCCATATAGTCATTGCATATGATCCCTCATATATAGCTTCAACCTGTTCCCATTCACTTTTCCTGGGAAGGGTTCCGCATTTAGATTCACGAGCTGAACTGTGCCACCATCTGTAATTTCCTTGAGAATATATGGCCCTAACTAATGCATCTAGAATTTACCTAGAAATTTAGTGAACTTACTATCATATAACAATACAAGATCGTTTACCTTGAATGTGTGAAGCTTGATATGGCGATCATTTCATGCTTTTTCACATTCCTTCTATACCTGTTGATGGAATCCTACCAAAAATTAGTCTTCTTCGAGCTCCATGAGCTACGTGAGCTGTTCTTTCAAGGCCTTGTAATCCTCCATATCCCTTAAAGTTGCTATGCGCAAACTAGGAACAATGTATTCCATTGGCATGATGGCTTCAACCCATATACTAATCGGAATGACATTTGTCCTATCAGCTTCTTACAAGTAGTCCTATAAGCCCATAACATTGTAGGTACACATGCATCCCAATCATTCCATTGCGTGTTACAAATATTTGTTAGCACGTCATCCAATATTTTGTTAAAAGTTTCAACAGTTTTGTTTGCGTGCGAGTGATATGGTGTACTCTTCTGATGGTAGACCTGGAATTCATTAGTCAACACGTCGATCATTTTATTCAAAAAGTGCATACCCCTATCACTCATCAACACTTTTAGACATCCAAACCTTGTTAAGATATATTCAAACAAGAATTTTGTTGTTGTAGCCCCTATATAATCCCTTACGAGTTGTGCTTCCACCCATCTGGTTACATATTACGTCATAGTGATAATGTAGCACGCACCCGTTTTCTTCCAGGGGCCTGAATTGGCCCAATAAAATCAATCGCCCATTTCTCAAATGCCTGCAAAGATACCTGAGGATGTAGTGGGAGCTCATCCTTTCATGATGGTCTCCTAGTTCTTTACCATGCATCACAAACCTTATGGTATGCCTTGGAATCCTTGTGCCATGTTGGCCACCATAAACCTGCGAGAAAAATATTCTATGTAATTTCTTTGCCTTCATAATGGCCTCCCATCGCTCCCCCATAAGCTTCGATGAGAATTCTATCATGCTCAAAGTCTAGCACTTATCTCTGCAATATTTCATCTACACCGATTTTGTAAAAATGTCTCACAATGACTAAAAAGTCGGCTGTGTGCACTACTAATTCCTTCTTCTGTTGACTTGTATATCCTTCTAGCACCATCCTTGTAGTTAAGAAGTGAATAATGTATGCAAAATGGTCATCTACTATGTGCACCGCAAAGAGCTGTGCATCTCGCAACCCTTCCTCCAAATCACTGGGTTCTTCCCCTGTTTCAATTCATGATAGATGGTCAAATCCAACATTCAACCTGCCTAGCCTCACAATGACTTCAAAGTCATACTCTTGAAATAATAACAAACATCTACAAATTCCCCCCCTCCCCCCCAACACAAGCTTGTTGACTAGGTATTTTAAGGCAGAATGATTTGTATACATCTTCAAATTCCCTCCTAACAGATAATGCCTGAATTTTTGCAGTGTGTAGACCATGGCCAGCCCTTTGTACTCAGTCATTGAATAATTTTTCTCAACCTTGGATAACATCCTACTTGTGAAGGCTATAGGATGGTCCATTTCTCCTTCACCGGCCTATGGTAGCACTCCACCCAGTGCAATGCAAGAAGCATCCACATGTACATGAAACTCCTTTTTCCAATTGGGAAATAACAAGATTGACGCAGTTACCATCTTTTATTTTAACACGTCTAAACTAAGCTAAGATTCTTCATCCCAACAAAATGTCAAATCCTTCTTTAGTTGTTTTTCCATGGGCGCGGAGCATAAGCTTTGATAAATTTTCTATAGTATCCGATATGTCCATGCATCGCACGTAGTTGCTTGATGTTCCTAGGGGCCTTGAATTTTTAAATTACCACAATAGTTTCAAGGTCCACCATCAATCCTTTCTTGCACACAACATGACCCAAGAAGATCCCAAAAGGAACACAATATATGTTTTTTTTCAAATTCAGTGCCATTTCGTATCTCCGACGTGTATCCAACATAAGGCACAGACTTGCTACATGGCACTTCACCAAGCCCAAAACCATCTAGTCATCAAATTACACTTCCAGGAACTTATGAATAAATTCCTTGAATGTTGTTATGACTACGCGGGAAAATATCGTAGCCGCATTCTTTAATCGAAATGGCATAACAGTGTACTGAAAGCAACCACACTATGTTGTGAAGGTGGTCTTGCTTCTATCTTCTGGGGCAATCTTGATGGTCTTCTCTTAGCAACGGAACCATTTGTTGGCTTAGGGGGTCCCGATCTAGGTCAAGAGTTAGTTGTTCCAAACAACAAAAACCTACACTCCCGGTGCTTTCGACAACAACTTATGAAGCATAGACTGCACTCTCATTCGAAGCAGTATGGGGGGATGCAAGAACCAAGTTTCTGCATCTAGAGACTAGTATGCTGTCTTCCAATGCCTTGGATCCGCTTGCACGATTATCGATAAACTTCTGGGGCACATCATTGCAACTTAGTTAAAGCGGCCTTCAGACCTTCGTGAAGGTCCATTATCAATCCTTGCGGACCCTTAACCGTCGATTTACGTACTTACGTACATCAAAAAGTAACCCTAGATTGGAGTTCGCATGGATCTACTTTATTCGTCAGAAAACATAAAAGAGATCATGTGAAAACTTCTCAAAAGTGACTAAGCATTCTTTTCATACATTATTAATACAGTTTCAATAATTTCGTGTGGCATTGAATCACTATTTCATAAAACATGGCATTCATCGGCATCATATAACATAAATAGATACAAATTGAAATACTCTGTAATTCTTTGGAAAATTGTCTTTATTGATCTTTAATTCACTGATTACAAACTCAAACTACCATGGGCACGTAGTTGCAAGGGTCTGTGCGCTCAGCTGCAGATTCTACCCAGGCCTCCGTGCACACAGTTGTGAAGCCTTCCCTTCTCTATCTAAGCATAGGAAGAAAAGCCTTCCTGCCTTATCTCTTGCCCAAAACTCTTCAATGAACCCAATTCTCTATCAAACTTGTCCTAAGACTTGCTAAAAATCGACAATTTATAGACATTTCCATACAATGCCATGGTTCGCAGACCATGGGTGAATCTCAAAACCGACTCAAAACATTACTTAAAACAAGGGGCTAAGCCCCTTTGACTCTTATTCATCTACTTGCTCCACTTCCATATATCGGGCAAACTTTACATTTTTTACAAAATTGTATACATAATTTGGGTTAACTAACCCCAAATTGACCCAGGGGACCCCATCCAAACATTTTCTATGTCCTCGAGTGTATGAATTCTCTAGTGAAAGCACAAGGACCTCCACATAATGAACTTTTGCACAACAAATATTAATTGGAGACTTGTTTGTAACATCCTCCCTCACCATTCGCCAATGTAAAGGACCTAGGGTGAAAGCTCCACACAAGGAAATATTAATTTTAGATTTGTTTAGTGACCGTGTTACCCCTGCCTACGTAAAGGAATTGTAACCGTGCCAGCTATAGCATCATTGTGCAAAGAAATACCTTAACAGTGTTAGAGCACTCACTAGCAAAATGACCACTCAAGATATTATTTTTTTTTCCTTTTTAAATGAATTGTGAGACAGTGACAAATAGCAAAAACAAAACGCTTTCAACTAGGAGAATTATGTCCCATCGGAGGTTGCTTAACCAATTGAATATTAGGAATAAGATTTTGAGGAAATTACAAAATCATTTCGAATTTACGGAAAATAGAAATATTCATCATTTTCCCAAAACTTTGGTTAATATTGAAGAAAAAAGGAAAAATAATGTAGACTCGTGCAAAATAATGTAGAGTCAATGCGCTTTGACCACTAGGCCAATGCTAGAGTCCCTGAACATTTTCTAGAAACTTTGGTTAAAATTGCAAAAAAAAAAACATATTGCGAAATCAATGCACTTTGACGATGAAACTAATATTATAATCCCTATCTCAAAAATTAAAATAAAGATTTCGAGTAAATTAGAAAAACATTTTTTAATAAATACTCATCTTTTTCGAGAAACTTCGATTAAAATTGCAAAAAAATTAACAAAAACAAAACTAATAACTCAACTTTTTCCACAAACTTTGGTTGAAATTGCCCCAAAAAAATATAAAATAATAAAGTAACCCAGCTAGACTAATAACTCCCCTAAAATTTATTATAAAAATTGACTCTAAAAAATTATTATCAATAAAAATATATTTCATAATTGTAATTTTAAATTTTAAATAATAAAATTATTGAGTCCGTCGATTTGCAGTTGACGATTTACTATGCCCGAATTTTGCTCCACGATACATGGGAACTCACGTTCGTCATATACCACGTGGCTTCCTATTCAACGGCTAATAGGGAAGTAAGAAACGGCAAACCCCCGCTCACGCCGATGGAATTTCAAGAGTTACATTCTTACTGTTATCATTCACGAAATAGACCTCACACACCATCACCTCACAATTTACCATCTAGATACATTAAGATTCACACGCATTTCTCTAGGTGGGTGGCTTACAACCCCCTTCATATAATGTCTGGGCTCTCATATTAATGTTTAGGTTTAATAATTATAAGTCAATAGGAAAGAAAATTTAATATATATGTTATGAGATAATATAAAAAGAAAAGAGATAAATTTTATTTATTTAAAATTAATTAATTCTTTATATTTAACTATTATAAATTATGATATAACGCCTATTAAATTTTCTATCTCTAATATTATCCAATGTAACTCCATATTATTTATAAAATTTAATTTTAATTGAGAATAAGAAAATCATAAAAAGAGAATATTTTTAATTCAAAATATTTATGAAGAATATAGTGGGGTTAACCAAAATAAGTGTTTAGAAAATTACGAAATTTTAGATGTATATTAAATTTTTTATCTCTACGGTTATTAAATGTAATTGAATAAGAAATTTAATTTAGACATTAATAGAATGTGAAATATATACTAGATTAGTGTAGAAGTAAATTTTACAATTTTTGTCTATGGGATTTTGGACAAACAATGATCAATTGTTCTATTAAGACAATCTTTGATGTAAAATCATTTATTCAATTCCATATCCAATCAAAATAATATATTGGACATGATGAAAATATAGTCCTATAAAACTTACAAAATAAAATTACAATTTTAAAATATAATAAAAATAATAATTTTTATTTTATTTTATTTTTATTTTAATTAAAAAATATAAATACCTAACATAAATGTCTCACATTTAATAATCATATTTACAATATACACAACAAAAAAATTAACATTCATTGTGATAACATTTTACTATAAAATAAAATAAAAATAAATTGTGTTATAATTTATTTTATTTTAAAAAATAAACCCTTAAAATAAATGTCTCACATTTTAATAATCATATTTACAATATCCATAATAAATAAATAAAATTGCTAACATTTTTTTTATTATGGTTAATTAAATCATTTTGAAAAATAAACATATTAAAATCTTATGAAAAGTGTATTTAGGGTCTATGTGGTTTAAATATTTCAAAACAAAAGCATTGGCATTTCTACTCCATACGTGTAAACTTTTATATATTATTTCTCGCCAATTTGTCATTGTATTTTAAGTTAGGTCCATTACCATATTTACTATGTACTTACGGGAATTTCTTGTAATTTTTATAATATATACCATTTTAATATTTTAGTGTGGGATTTATGAGTTATTTATGGTTTATCAATTTGCTTTTATTTTTAGTTTATCATTTTACATATGTAATAGGTGGTTTTTTTGTGAGTTTTGTTCGGCAATCTAGTCAATCAGATACTTCGATTTTTGTCTTCTTGTTTTAGGAGATTTCGATTTTTGTCTTCTTGTTTTCAAATGTGAGTTAGACACATGTCACTCCCTCTATAAACGTTGTTTATGTGTTTTTATTAACTATTGTTACAGAAATGGAAATTATATTTTGGAGTTGTGCATGTTCTTACATTTTTGTTAACAACTTGCATTTTTGTTAACTGTTTTTTTTTTTAAATCAACAGTTGTATATTATATCATAAAATTACATAAGATACAAAAAGTTTGTATGCACAGACCGAGAAGGAAACTCCATCTAGTTTGCCCAAAATGATTGTTAGCACTTCACTCTGCATCTTTAGACCCCGAGACTAACCACTCAGGGCTTGCCTAACAAGGGGCACAAGCGAGAAGAGCCAACCATCCAGGGTTGCTTGACAGAAGACAAAAACGAAAGAGGGCCTAGAGGACCTCAAAACTACGATAGAGATTGACAAAATGAGAGAAAACCAAGAAAACAAGAAGCCATTACAGCTTCAAAATCACATAGTCTTTACTGGCTACACTTGGTCCGGCATTGCGGTCTCGATAATGGGCTGCAAAATCCTTTGAGGAGTTGGGCGCTTCACCATGCTAATGTTAGTTTCCTCTGTCGGGACGTCCACAACAACATTTGTTCCTTTTCGGATGGAGAGCTTGAGGAGATTGATGAGGACTCCTCGCTTGTGTGACAGAATTCTGACTTCCTGAGTTAACGCACTGATGTCAAACTCCATCGCATCAAACTTTGCTGAATTCTCAGTCGAAACGAGCGATATGGCCAAGTGTGCTTTCTTAATTTCTTCTGCCTGCATGCTGAGCGCTTTGGCCAACATGGTCTTCATACACCACATTTCACTCTAAGTTCTGACGTATTGCGTGGCCATAGTAGTCATTGTGCCTAGGTTTGACCTAGTCCATTTCCGTTTCTAGAGCCTGAATATCCATTTGTTCTTCTTCCTCACGGACGACAGCTTCAAGCTCTTCAATTTTCCTTTCTTCTTTCTTGGAGACTCGGGTCTCATAAGCCTCACGAGCTTTTTTCAGGTCCTGGGTAGCAGACACATTAGGGTTGCCCTCATGAGCCATAGTGTTATTGTAGGTGTTAGCATTGGTGGAGGAGATAGTGAGCTTCCTGACAGCACTAAGATTGTCAAGAAACAAGCAAGGAGAATGCAACGTTTTGATTTCCTGGTTGGTAACCTTAGTTATAGCTGAAGGTCAAAAGTTCTAGATAGAGATCTCCCACTTCACCTTATGAGATTCACAGTTCCTACCATAATAACTCCCATTTAGATCTCCTAGCTCCTGCTCATGATGCTAATCTAGAGCCATTACTCTGCCACGCTTGCGGCGGCTAGTAGAAAGCCAGGTGTCGTAACTTGCTTCTTGTTGACTGTTCCGATCACACTTTTTGTTGATTTTCCACCGTGTCTGATATACTTTGTGGATAATTTTCCACCCTTCCCCAGGTACTCCATGGGCATGTCACTTGTTGTACTTCTATTTGGCGTTAAGCATATTGTTAGTTTGCATCAATTACTAATGAGCCATATCCTGCAACTCGTCTTCCACTCTTGATTCTCCTTAAATATCTGTCCTTGAGATTAGAGTGCACTGATTCCGAAGCTCATCCTCTGTGATGTCTTGGCAACAAGTGTCAATGATCTCCATTGAATGATTCACTGCATGGTTGGCAAGGCAGTCCACTAAGAAATTTTCTTTTCGCCTAACTACCTATGGAACAATGTTGTTGAGGGAGGAGAGATGTTTCACAATGAGCATTGTGACCATAGCTAATCTCTAGTGCTTTGTAACTTTCTCTGGCGGAGTCCCATTTTGCATTCTCTTCGCTGCAGTGATGACCAAGAGGGAATCTCCTTCCACTATTATAGAGCCTTTAGCCAAACGGATGAGGATTTGCAGCCCCTATTCCAAGGCTGCGAATTCTGCTTCATTGTTGGTGGCTTCCGCAAGTGCTCTGTAGAAAATTGGAGAATTTCACCTTTGTCATTGTGGATGTCACCTCCAAGCCCTATAGGACCAGGGTTACCCCTAGATGCCCCGTTGAAATTTAATTTGCAGAACCCCCGGGTTGGGAGCAGCCATGCTGAAGGAACCCGAGCTAGTCGAGGGTGGTTTGCTTAGGCCTTGTGACTCATCACACCATTCATGCCAAAAGCCAGTAGGATGCGAGAGTCATTGGGAGTGAGCGTCTTGTCCTGCTCCACTCTGCAAATGGTAAGGGAAGTCTCTTTTAAGCTGTGCATAATGACTATTTTGATGGTTTCCAACTGCTTGGCTTGTTTTTGAAATATGCGTCTGTTCCTCTCTTTCCATGTATTCTAGACTATAAAGCCTAGATAGAGCCTCCAAAGGGCGTTAACCGTATTACAACTGGAATACTTTGTTTGCCAATTCTGCAATGGAGTCTTGAATAGAATCTCTGTGTCTGTCAGTTTGTTTGAATATTCCTTTCATCCATTCCCACAGATTATTTGTCCAGTCATAGTCATTAAGGAGATGGTTCATCATTTCCTCATCCTTTTCATAGAGGGGGCATCTGTAAGGCCCAATAAAACCTTTTTTCACTAAATTCTCCCCATGTAAGGATTTTTCGATGCATGAGAAGCCAAAGAAAAGGTTTTATCTTTGTCCAGAGTGCATTGTCCCATACATTTGGGCACCAAGCTACTTTCTCTTCGAGGTCCTAGTGCTCAAGATACCTTCTGGCCTCCTTGAGGTTGAAAGTTCCCCCATCTAGTTTTCCCCACCTGAGTTGGTCCTCCTCCTGAGTGGACAGCATCATTCTCTTATTCAGAGTAGAGTCTAAGGTGCTAAGGAGGTCTATCATGTTGTCCTCTGGGGGGAGAGGCTCTAAGTTCCATTTTCTCCAGTACTGGTTCTCATTCCTGCCAGACCAATATTGATGGACTGTTATCTTTCATGTTGCCTAAAACCATCTTTGTAGGGCTAGATAATTGGGGTTTTCTAGTTTAGGGAGTTTTTTCCATACATCCTCCCAGAATAAAGCATTGTTGCCATTTCGAATTTCCCAAAAGCAGTGGTCCTGAATGAGGTGGCTATTAGCTTTGGCCAAATTCCAAATATGGGACCCTTCAGGGGCATCTGTCATTTTTTTCAGATCCTCAGCTCTCCAAGTTTCGACATATTTGGCCTTCCACAATTTTGCCCAAGGTGTATTGGGTTCCTTGATCCAATGCCACCAATGCATGGCTCCATAAGCTTTGTTGATAGTGTCCAGGTCTTGCAGCCCTAAGCCCCCCAAGTTTTTTGGTTTACATAATTTAGTTTAGGCTACAAGTGCCCATTTATGTTTATCTGCTTTTCCCGACCAAAGAAAGGCTCTTTAAATATTCCTAATTGTGTGAATAACCATTTTTGGAGCTCGAAGGATAGAAATAATATAGAGAGGAATGGCTTGCAGAACTGCCTTAGTCATTACAAGTCTTCCTACAAAATTCAAAACTTTGTTGGTCTAGTGATTTCCCCTGTCCTCTAGCCTAGACAGCAAACGCACCCAGTGGAGTTTCTACCAAGGCTTGCCTATGAGAGGAATGCCAAGATATTTAGACGCGGGGCTACGTATTTTGATACCAAGGATGTTAGTGAGGTGCTTTTGGACCGCCAAGTGCATATGGAAGAAAAAAATAGAGGATTTGTCCAATTTAAGATCCATACTAGATGCTTGGCTGAACAGGTTCAAAATGGCTTTGAAACCTTGGGCTTCCTTAGTAGTAGGGGTGCCATGCAGCATGGTATCATCCACAAATTGTTGATGGGTAGCTGTAGGAAAGTGATTTAGGGGCTGAAGACCTTTGATGATATTCCTATCCTTAGCCGATTTAATGATGCAACTCGGTCCTTCCATTAAGATCAAAAAAAGGAAAGGGGAGATAGGATCACCTTGACGAATGCCTCTTGATGGGAAGAAGGGGTCTGAAGGGGTGCCATTGACCAGAATAGAAAAGATGGGAGATTTGACCATGACTAAAATCCAACTGTTCCAACGTTGGGAAAAACCAAAAGCTTTCAAAATAGCTCCAAGATAATTCCAACTGACCTTATCATATGCTTTTGAGAGGTCCATTTGAATGATCGTTCTAGCCTTTTTCTGAGACTAAAGGGTATGGATCATTTCATGCGCCAATAAAACATTGTCCATGATTTGCCTGCCTTCCACATAACCCAACTGCTCTTCTGAGATGATCAAAGGGAGAATAGGTTTTAACCTGTTGGCCATGAATTTGGAGATGATCTTGTATAGCATTTTACAGAGAGCTATAGGTCAAAATTTATAAGGTGTGCAGGTAGCCTCTTCCTTCGGGATGAGGCCAATAAAAGTGGAGTTTATGGATTTGAGTATGGAGGAGGCTCTTCTAGAGTCCTCGACTACTGCCCATATGTCCTACTTCTCTATGTCCCAGCAAGCTTTGAAGAAGTCAATGATGAACCCATCTGGTCTCAGGGCTTTGCCATTGGCCATGTCTTTGACTACCACTTCTACCTCCAGAAGGGTGACTGGGCAGTCTAAGGACCTGTTTTGTTCATCTGTGATTAGCTTGAGAATAGAGGTAATGAATGCATTAATAGCCTCTTGTCTATTGATGTTTGGTTCTGTAGCAATAAGACTGAAGTGGTTCCTGAGGATGGAGGCAATCTCTTGATGAGATTGAAAGGAGGTCCCATGTTCATCCTTAAGCATGGTTATTTTATTAGTGCCTCTGTAATCCATGGCTGAGCGATG
Organism: Pinus taeda; assembly: GCA_000404065.3. NCBI lineage: Eukaryota > Viridiplantae > Streptophyta > Pinopsida > Pinales > Pinaceae > Pinus > Pinus taeda. The sequence continues at coordinate 98,076 of APFE031621100.1, forward strand.
GAAAAATATGGTGTTTTTCTCCCCTTCATTCAACCATTGAATTTGGGACTTTTGTCTCCATAAAGACTCTTCTTGATTGCATCTCTCATTCCATTTTTGCAAGAGGTCACGCTCTGTGTTAATGGAGTTCTGAGATATGTCCCCTTGATCCAGTTGTTATGTACTAGAGTCGCCTGATTCTCCAGGGCTTGCTTGTCCTCAAAGATATTGCCAAAGACCTCTTCGTTCCAAGTTCATAGCTTTGCCTTTACGTGCCTCAATTTGGCTTGGAGCCGAAACATTTTGGTACCTGTAGTGTTCAAATGCTCATTCCACCATACTTGGATGTTGGTGGTTAAAGTCAGATGACTGAGAAGGAATTTTTCAAAGTGAAAGGGTATAATTTTTGGAGTTCCAACACTGGTTGTGTGTAAAGAGATGGGCCAAGGATCTAATCCTCTAGATGGAATAATTTCTGATTCCACTGTGACTCCCTCAAGGAGAATGGTGTCCAAGATCAAAAACCGATACAACCATGATACAATGAGCCTATCCCCTCCTCTCTTATTATTCTAAGTGAAAATTCCATTTTTGGGTTGTATGTCCACCAGGTTAGCCATTCCTATGAAAGAAATGAAGGCCTCATCATCTCTATTTAGGGTTGGACGTCCACCCTTCTTTCCCCCCATAGAGATAATCATGTTGAAATTGCTACCATAGATGACCTTAGAATTAGAGTGTCTCTATTTCATATTGGATAGGTTGTCCAAAAGTTGTAGCTTATCCTCTAGCCTTTGGAGGCTATAAACATTTGTGAATAAGTATGTGCCAGATTCTCCCAGGATCTACATTTCAAGGGAAATGAAGGATCTAGAGGCCTCAACATTAAGGAGGAGTAGGGAGTGGGGGTTCCAGAAGATGGCTAAGCCCCCTTCTAGACCATTACCTTCTACTTCCAAGTGCTCCATTCTCTTTCCCAGGCTACGGTCTATCCCTTCCAGCTTTAGCCTTAAGCATTTGGTTTCCTGTAGGAAAACAATGTCCAAATTTTCCTGTGTGACTTTCTTTTTCAATAATATTCGTTGGTTTGTCTGTTGAGCCCTCTTGCATTCCATGAGATTATCTTCATAGTCAAACAATAGTTATGAGGAGAGAGGGAAACCCTCAAGGGCTTTCATCTTGCCCGAGTTGATGAGAATTTTGTCGAGCCCATGGAGTGCTTCATTGTTTGTCCGTCTTCCCTGTTTCTTTCTATTTTTTGCATTAGAATGAGTTTGGTGTAGGTTTTATGCCTTGATGCCTAGTCCCTTTGTAGTGCCCAGACCCCTTTTCTACCCTCTTAGGGTTGCATCCGGCCTTGATAGAAAGAGGAAGTTGACTTTGTCAATTTCTTCCTCTGGAATGTGCTCCACTCCTTTTTGTTTCCATTGCTCAACTATGGTATTAAGGTCCATTCCTTCTTGTTATAGAGTTTCATTTAGGTCCTCATCCTCTGTGCCCACTTCACTTAATGTAATTTCCTCGTCCCCTTCTGCATCTTTCCTCAATCCTAGATCTCGAAGAAAATCATCACTCGAGATTGGACTTGGAATCTGGGTGTTCTGATTGTTCATTTATGCAACTTCCTACTCAGATGCCAGTGTTTGGGTATCCTCATCTACCCCAGTTTCCTCTCCAAGCACCTCAAAGGTGTTCAAATTCCTTTTGTTGATGTTTCTTGTCTTCGGTTGGTTTCTTCTGTTGGTCCGGTGTCTACCTGTGGGGTGGACAAAACCATCCTCATTTTTGCTTGGGAGATCCTTAGCCTTCTCTACGGGCTTGTGCATGGGACATTCCCAGATTATATGGCCATTTTCATGGCATTTTCTGCATCTGAAGGGTATTTGTTCATAGTATATGGCTTGGAAAAAGACTTCATCTCTATATTCCAACCGTAGACCTTCATGCAGAGCACCTGAAATGTCCATTTCAACACATATTCTAGCACAAGATGTGTACCTTTTTTGGACGATTGTTTCCGATGCTTGAATGAAGGTGCCAAGTTTTTTGTTAATTTGTTCCAAAGTCGCCGGTCTCCAATAGTCGATAGGGAGGGAAAATAGGCGAATCCAAACAGGACCATGCTTGAATGTTTCCTGTTCTGGTGTGAAATTTGGCTTCTAGGGTCTCATGTAGAGGCCTGCCGAGGCATAGAAGTAAGGGCCTCCATCAAAGATGCGGTCTCTATCTTCAAGGTTTGTAAAGACCACTGTAAAAGATCCTTTGCGCCCCAAGTGGAGTTTAACATTTCTTTTCGGCTTCCAAGTTTTCTTGATCCATTGGCATAAGGCTTTTTCTGTGGGCCAAAAGCCCATGAACTTGCGGATCACTGCATGAATAGCTATATGATCCCTATTAGCTTCCAGTTCAAGATCGGTGATGATAACCCTCAGGCTTTCTGTAGTTTTTGGCTTGCAACATCCCTGGTGTCCTTGTTGCTTGTTTTCCGTGGTCAATCCTTCTCGATCTAGGCCTTTCAAGGGGGATGTTTTAGCATCATCCACTTCTATGGCATTCTTTTCCACTCATTGAGTGGGATCTGGTTTGTCTTTTCCTTCAAGAATTTTAATGCCTTTTGTCTAGTTTGGAAACTAGTTTTCCTTCGTGTTGCCATCCAGTTTTGTCTTCTTGCTGAGTGCATTTTTCCCTGTGGTGTCTAAACCCGTGATCTACATTCCTTCCAAAGGGATTTTACCTTTTTCCATCATTATTTTTTTGTAGGAAGGGGCCTCATTTTCCCCTGCTTGCTTCATCCATTGGGCCATAGCAAGCCCCCGTTGTCTTAGATTAGTGAACAAGGCACTGCCCCCTGCCAGAGTGGGTAACAGTGCACAGACTGTGATCCAAAACCCTAGGTCAGAGAGTTGCAGAGCCAAAAATCCCGTAAGTAAGGTTTCTCTCTTTCCACGTTTTTGTGAACTATTTTTACAGAAATGGCAATTACATTTTTGAGTTGTGCATGTTCTTACATTTTTGTTAACAACTTTTGCAGAAATGGAAATTATCTTTTTGAATTGTACATGCACAATGTTTCGTGGAAGGGAACTCATGCATTTAATCTACAAAGAGAAGGTTCATCATTCAACAGTGAGAAAACACATCATTCACCACTAAGTAGATGCAACCAAGTAGCTTCACCCTTCAACCAATTAGCTCCAGCGCTACTTCATTACCACCAACACCACTTCATCGCCATCGTAGTGATCTCAAGTATGACTCTATATTATTTTGCATTCTATGTCCAAACTAACATTATTTTTCAGTAGTGGATGAGATATTATTTTATAGACATACTGTAATCAAGAAAGAAGACCGATATTTTTTTCATTGTATTTTTACATTTTGTACTCATGTTTCACAGATAAATACATGATATTCTGTTTCACCTTCATGTGTTCACCATAACAATTAATGCTTAATGTAGGGTTGTTATTTTGCCTACGTTATTTGACTCTATTGACTGAACCCAACAACCCAATATGTGAATTCAAACATAGACCTTTCATTAATGACGCCTATGCAATTTGTTCAATCTTTGATAATAACAACACTATCAACATAGTTTGTTTATAATCATTAATGAGAAACACAATTTTTTCATATGATCTCATAAAGATATACAAAGTGCATATATTTCTTTTTGTTGAAGACTCAAGTGGTATTTTTGTTTTGGGTATACAATCAATCTCTTCTTTATGTTTTTTAGATTCTTAGCTAATGTTTATGTAGGTGCATCTAATTTGGGTCAATTGTTTATTAGAGGAGTTAGTTTGTAAAGTTAGGATTTAATTAATTAATGTATTTTTCTAATATTTTTAAAAGAGAATGAATATTATTGTAAATAGGACAAGATTCGAGAGTATTATGGAAGGTTTGAGAGGATTATGGATTAGTTAGATCTTATCTAGTGATAAGACACTAGATGGGAGATTTTATGGATTATGAGAGATATTTTGGGAGTTAGTTTAGGGATCTAGAACCTACCTTCAATTCTAATCCATTTGTATAAGTTCAGGTGAGCCATGAGGCATGTATGTATGTAGATGTGTGTGAGTGAGTGTGAGGATTGAGAGGCCATGAATAGGCTATGATTTCTCCTATAATTATTTTGTTTATTAATTATTTTTGAGTTTATGTGCATACCTATTACTTTCTTTTCAGTTTGATGTGTGTGTTTGATAATATGTTATTTGTACATGCATCAAATTTTTGTTATCAGAGCAAGTTATGAAGCTCAGAGTCGTTGAATTTCATTGACGAAAGATAGCTTGTTATGGATATTTTATGGCGTGATTGGTCGTATGGATAAAGACTGCAATTTTTGTGCACACATTGTTGCGTATCAAATGGATGTGATTAATTGTGTAAATAATTCTAGGATCAAAACTTGCATATCACATGTGGGATTGATTGTTGGAATTTATCATATTCTAGTGATATGATAATTCATATTTGTGAAGAAAAATGTTTCAAAGTATGCTGGAAATGAAGTTGCGTTTAATATGAATCTCAAGAAACTGATTAAAGGCTATGAATTTGTGTCGGATGGAGTTGTTCACAAATAGAGATTCTCTGTCATGGTTTACAGAGAGACTAATAGTTATCCTAGCCGAAGGAATACACTAGAATCGTGACAAACAAGATTGCAAATCTAATTAAGTGCATTGACTCCAAGGTTGTTGTAGATCAGTGAAGGAGCTCGAGGCCTTCAATTTGAGCCTTTAGTTGACTATTATCGTTTGAGATTTTCCATTTTTTGTTTTTTGAATAGGAGGTCAAAGTTGCTAACACTCAATTGCGCCTTCGGTAGCTAGAAATGAATGAGAAGTGTTTGAATCATGGAAAAAACATTGCCAAGAAATCATTGTTCATTCATTTAAAGATCGTCGAGGGAGCCTGTGTGTTAAAGAGCCATGGGGTTATTTAATGTTAGGTCCCTATAATACTAGTGTATTCCCTTATTAGTATTATCATTTTAGCCCCTTACTATTATTGTTGTGCCCATGTTGTCACCATATTGTTATTAGTGTGCCCCATGGAAGCACACTATTGTTATTTTTGTGCCCTTACATTAATATTGTTATGTCGGCTATGATTATATTGTGATCCCTTAGACTCCTATATATAGAAAGGAGGCCTTGTCATTTGTATCATCCAAGAATTATTCATTTATATAATGTAAAGGAGGTTTCCCCCTCGAAGAGGCTACTTTTGAAGTCATTGATCTATCTCTTTCTTCTATTTTGTGAGTTGGTTGCATAAAAATTGGTATCAAAGCTTTGGATTCATGTCATCGTGGAATTTTCATTATAAATTTTTTTCTACAATGTCTTAGAAGATAAAATTAAAACCCATTTGAGGCAACATCGTGATGAACCTCGTGACCAAATTTCAGATCTTGTCTCGCTATATTTTTGTACATATTAACTAAGGAAGTTAGGATTTTGGAGGCTCCCAAATTTGATCTCAAACGGGTAACCTTGGGAAAATCATGATAAATTTCTCTCTGAGCCTCAAATTCAAATTTCCTAAGACATAAAAAAATAAGGACAAAATTTAGTTTGTTGGGTATCGATTTCAGTGCTGAAGATTGAAACAGTGACATGTGGCACCTTGTACAAGTTCTCTCTACTGAACTAGTCTATAATTAGGTCATTATGGGAGATTGGGCATAACACTTTCTTGCAGAATCCAATCTTAATCAGACTTGTGGGGTTGGAAAGAGGACGTAGAGGGCTATCACCGTCCATAATTTCAAAACTTGGAGAACTGCAATTACACAGTTACAGTTGTTTGAAGATCGAGCTCATACAAAGTGAAAAAGACAAAAAAAGATGTAGTTTTTTTTTTAAATTTTTCATAAGTTTTGTTTGAGAAAATAGATTCAAAGGGAATTTTGAAGCATAGTTATCATTCACTGATGACTTGAATAAAGAAAATGAAAACATCTAGTAAGAAACCTGAAATCTCTACTATGACAGATGAAGGAGAGGAAGAAATGCAACATGAGATATCAAAATTATGAGACCAAGTGCAACAAATTTCGCTCTCACAAAAAGTAACTGAAGCTGAGATGGATAGTTTAAAAAATGGAATGGAAGCTAAGATGGATGGCATGGAAGCTAAGATGGATGGTATAGAAGAAGAACTTAAAGGAAACATGGAATATTTGAAGATAGATTTGACAAAGTTGCTACAAGAAACGCTTACTAATGGTGAAAGGGTAGTAAAGGAAACTCATGATGAGAACAAAAGAAATGTTAGTCATGATTTCATAAACTCTAGCATTGGATTGAAGACCCACCATGTTCCAAAGATCGATATGAGGAAGTTTGATGGAAAGGATGCCATAACATGTATACTACATATGGAGCAATATTTTGATCTCCATAATGTGCAAAAAACACAAAAGGTACGCATTGCTACGTTATATTTTCAACCCAATTAGTTTGTATTGTATCGATGGCTTTTCTTTTGTAAACAAACTGTCACTTGGGAAATTTTTATGGAAGAAATGATAGCACATTATGAGGATATAAAAAGAAACACGTTTTTTAGTTAATTGATAAATCTCAAGCAAAAGGGTTCAATGGTGGAACACATTGAGGACTTCCAAAAATTGAATATACAAATTAAAAGATATTCCATAGGAGCATAGGATTGATGTGTTCATTGCGACTTTAAAGGATAACATCCAACATGAGGTTCACCTTTGGGAACCTAATTCATTGCAGAAGGCATTTAGGTTGGCAAGAAAAATTGAAAGAAAAATTATGGCAACAAGGAAGCCTACCACTCAAACTATGAAGATGGAATTGTTTCTTCTCCTAGCTTGTCATAACTTACAAGGTTGACACCACAACAATTGGAAGAAAAAATAGAAAAAGGGCTTTGTCACAGTTGTGATAGAAAATACACTAAAGGTAATAATTGTGCTGAAAAGAAATTATTTACATAGATTGTGAAGAGGAGGAAGAAAATGAACAAGAAACATCAAAAGAAGAAGATACACACTAGGAGAAAAAACTTAGAGAAAGAAGAAATGAATCTAACCATATCTTGTAATGCATTAGCTAGAATTACCACTCCTCAAACTATCAAGATAGGACATATCAAGAAGAAAAAGGTAATAGTGTTGATTGATTCGGGAAATACCCATATTTTTATTCATTATAAGATAGCCAAGGAATTGAATTTCTTCCTATATCCAATATCAGAGTGTCAAGTGATGGTTGCAAATGGAGGAAACATAAATTGCTCTGCAAAGTGCCATAATATCAAGCTATCCATAGGAGAATATGTGTTGAATATTCCAGTGCTTTCCATTCCCATGGGTGGTGTTGATGTTGTACTAGGAGTCTAATGGCTACAATCTTTGGGATGATAGATTTTAATTTTAAAGAACTTTTCATGAATTTTTTTTCGAAATGAAAGGAAGTTGAATTAAGGGGTATCATAGGGAAATCTGGAAAGATAATGAGCTCTAACGGCATGACAAAGCTTTTAAAGAAAGAACAACAAGGAGTAATTGCAGAATTATGTTCGCTAGTGCTTCCCATATTGAAATCATCTATTTCTCCAGTCTCCAAAAAGGCTTATACATTCATTCCAAGGTATTTGAGACTCCCAAAGGCCTCCCACCTATTCGTGATCATGATCATGCTATTCATTTGATTCTAGTAAGTGTTCCTCGAAACATTTGGCCTTACAGATGTCGTTATGCCCAAAAGAGTGAAATTGAACGTATTGTTACAGAAATGCTAGAAGCTGGTATAATTAAACCTAGTCAAAGTTATTTCTCTGCTCTAGTAGTATTGGTAAACAAGAAGGATGGATCATGGCACATGTTTCTAGATTATAGGGAGCTCAACAAGCTCACTCTTTAAGATAAATTTCCCATTCCTATCATTGATGAATTATTGGATGAATTACATGGAGAAATTTACTTCACCAAGTTGGACGTTTGTTCAGGATATCGTCAAATCATAATGAAGACAAAAGTCATTTTGAAAACAACATCTAAAATTCATGAGGTTCATTATGAATTTTTGGTCATGCCTTTTGGCCTTACTAATGCACTTCTAAATTTCAAGGTTTGATGAATTCCATATTCAAATCCTTCCTTAGAAAATTTGTGTTAGTATTTTTTGATGATATAATAATCTACAACAAGTTTTGGAAGGATGATGTTCAACATCTTAATAGAGTGCTCAAACTATTGGAGGAGAAACAATTATATGAAAAAACCTCCAAATGTTTCTTTGGAGTACAAGAGGTGGAATATTTGGCTCATATTGCATCTCATGAAGGTGTTAAGGCAAACCCTAGAAAAATTAAATCCATTAATGGAAAATCCCTACATCCATAAATCATTTGTGTGGATTTCTCAGGTTGATAGGGTATTATCACAAGTTTGTTAAGAATTATGGGAGAATAGCAGCACCTCTAACATTACTAAATAAATATGCCTTTTATTGGAATTGAGAAGAAACAAAGGGCTTTGAGCATAGTAAAGAGGCAATGTGCCAAGCATCAGTCTTAGTTATGCTAGACTTCACAAAAACCTTTATTGTCGAATGTGATGCCTCAGGAAATGGAATTGGTGTTGTTTTAATGCTAGAAGAAAGACCCATTGCTTTCGAAAGTTTTCCAATCAAAGGAAAGTATTTACACAAATATTTTTATGAGAAGGAAATGTTGGAAATACTACATGCACTTAAGAAATGGTGACCTTAGCTAATGGGAAAACAATTCAAGGTAAAGCAGACCATGATTATCTTCAGAAGAGTAGCAAAAATGGGTAACAAATATGTTGGGTTATGACTTTGAAATCATCTACAGAAATGGAAGAAAAATGTTGATGCAGATGAACTCTCAAGAAAGGATGAGGATGTGGAAGCATTTCTTTGTTCCATTTCTATTACACAACCAAATTGGATAAATGAAGCAAGGTATGAATGGAAGAATAAGGAAGAAGTGTGGGAACACATTCAAAAGTTGTAGCAAGCTCCTAATACATATGATACATTTAGCTAGAAAAATGATTCATTATGGTACAAAGATCACTTATACCTCTGTAAGAATTCCAAACTCAAACAAAATATTCTTTTGGAATTGCACACCTCTCCGTTAGGAGGGCATTCAGGATTTTTAAAAACTTACCACAGGGTTAAGAAGGATTTTTTTGGGATGGCCTTAGATTTGATATTCAAAAGATCGTGGCAGAATGTTTGGTTTGCCAAAAAAATAAATTTGAGAAAATTAAGACCCCATGTCTATTACAACCGTTATCCTTTCCAAGTCAACATTGGGAGGAGTTTTTAATGGATCTTATCACAATTTTACCCGGGTCCAAAGGAAAGAGTGTCATCATGGTGGTAGTTGATAGAATTACAAAGGATACACACTTTTGTGTATTATCTCATCCATTTAAAGTAAGTACATTTGCTACTGCATTTATGGAAACAATTCAAAATCTACATGGAAACCCAAATATTATTGTAAGCAAAAAAGATCATATTTTCACTAAAACATTTTGGACAAAATTATTTTCTTGTCTGGGTACTCAACTAGCTCATAGTTCATCTTAACATCCTCCATCTAATGGGCAAAATGAGATAGTGAACACATGTTTGTAAGGATATCTTTGTTTCTTTGTATATGATAAATAGACACAATGGGTCAAATGGATTCCTATGGCTGAATGGTGGTATAACACTTCCTTCTATACTATAGACGAAATGACCCCATTTATGGCACTTTATGGATATCATCCACCATCCATCATATCATATTTAAGAGAAAATTCTAAGGTCCAAGTAGTGGAAGATCACATTGAGCATCAACAAAACGTTCTCCAACTCTTAAAGGATAACATCACTTTGGTGTAGAATAGAATGAAACAAGAGTAAGATCAACATCGCAATGAAAGAATTTTTGATGTAGGTAACTGGGTATTTCTACGACTACAACCATACAAAGAAATGTCCCTCAAGGAAGCTAAGCAAGATAATAAATTATCACCAAAGTATTATGGGTTGTACAAGGTGTTGCAAAAGATTGATAATATGGAATACAAATTGGAATTGACTGCATCTTCCCGAGTGCAGCCAATTTTCCATGTTTCATGCTTAAAGAAGGTTATAGGTGACAAGCTCCCAGTTCAAACAATATTTCTAGAACTTCACAAGGAAGGAAAAATTATATTGGAACATGAAGCAATCATAGAAGCAAGAACTCGACAACTACAAAATCAATTAATTTCAAACTATCTCATCAAGTGGAAGAACTTACCCACTCAAGATTCTAGATGGGAGTATGAAAATGTTATACAAAAGAATCCAAAATTACTCAAACGTTGAGGACACCACTTTTTTGAAGGAGAGGGGAATGTTAGGTCCACATAATACTAGTGTATTCACTTATTATTATTTTCATTGTAGCCCCTTATTTTTATTTTTGTGCCCATATTGTCACCATATTGTTATTATTGTGCCATACAGAAGCCCACTATTGTTATTTTTGTGCCCTTAAATTATTATTGTTATGTTGGCTCTGATTATATTGTGACCCCTTAGACTCATTTATATAGAAAGGAGGTATTGTCATTTGTATCATCCAAGAATTGTTCATTTTTGTAATGTAAAGGAGGTTTCCCCCTCAAAGAGGCTACTTTTGAATTCGTTGATCTATCTCCTTCTTCTATTCTGTGAGCTGGTTGCATAACATTTAAAAGGGTGATTAGATTAAGATCCGAATTATTCCTTGTTGTCCAAGACATGTTTTGTAGGAAATTCTTTGTTGTGCATGCATAACCAAGACTCTTTCTTTACTTTACATCTAGTCAAAATAATGAAGATTGCTCCGGATATGTTTCATTACACAACATCGTCGTCCGAGTGCAAGTGTGTAACCTACATCATAATTTGGAGGAAATCGGGTTGATCTGAAAATATTTGTCTAAAATGAAGAAATATCAAATGCAGGCATTGCATGGTATTTATATATTGCAAATAACCATATAGGTTATTGGTCAACTCATTGTTTGGTATCCTTTTCTATTGGTTTTGTTGCTGCCCAATTGAATGTTGGAAGTGTTATCACTGAGATTGATTGTGGGCTTCATATCTTTTATAGTGATAGTTTGAGATCACCTCAATATCCTTGGCTTTATAAGCCTGGCACATTTTCCATCCTCATTGAACACTCAAAGAAAGTGCATGTGAGACCTTTTTGCTTTACATCACTGATGACGCCTTAGAGGAGGACAATAAGGAGTCCTTGAGCTTTATCTTCTCTGTCATTGTAAACTCTGTTAGGCTTCTAGATCGAAACTACCGCATTTAAGAAACATCTATAGTAGAAGGCGAGACAAGGAACTAGGGAATATAACGCTTGAGAAGCAAGATTAAACCTCAGGAGCGTCGAATCCGTCAAAAGAGAAGAAACTAATTTAATGAATTTTTGTTTTAAATAATTGCAAATATATAAGTATATTGGTAGTAAGTAGGAAATAAGATTGTATTATTTCATGTATTTGTAGAAAAATTGTCCAAGAAGAGTAAACAAAAAGATCAATTTTCAAGGTTATGAATGCTCAAATGAAAAAAATTCCTTGCAAAAGTTGAATTGAAGTGAGAGAAGTTTCTCGATGTAAAAATTCAAGTCAAGTTCCATTAGAGAGTTAATGTAAAATTCTAAAGTCAAAAGGAAATTTAGAGTTAAGTCAAAAGTCTTATCGATTGTTATGGGTGCATGATCAACAGAGCCCAACCCCCAAAGTCTAGTCAAAGTGTTGTAAGGACAATTTGAAGGGTTACTGCAATTGTTGTTTGCGAAAAAAAGGAGAAAGAATTGCTAAGGAGTAAGTTTCAAGTGAAAGGAACCATTAGCCATGTTTATAGGAGATAACTTGGTAAAGTGTTAGTTTGATTATAGCTTACAGTGAACAAGGTGAAGTTCACGAAAGAAGAAGAAAATGAAGAAGAAGATTCTAGAAAAAGGCCACGATAATATTATAGGAGTTAGCACTATTGATGAAGAGAAAGAGATTGGTGAATTCAAGGCATGACATGATTTGCTAATGGAGTTGTTACAAAGCCAAAGACATGGATGGGTAATAAAGTGAACAATTAAATGGCCAATTAAATAATTGATCGAATGAAGACTAAAGCATAAAGTGTAAGTTTTAGAGGCAGACAAAATCCAGATAAATATATAGATTTATGAACTAGAGCAAGGACCATTTTTGGGTGACGACAATGATGATGTGAACGTGGGTTCAATTCCCACAAATGACACCATAAATTATTATAAATAACGGTCATTGAATAATATTGTGCATATTGAAAAGAGGATAGAACAACCTAAGGATGATGAATGTATGGATATGGATAGAAATAACCAAATTGAAGGAGAAGAGGAAGAGTTAATGGACATCTTGAAGGATTGTATGCTACATAAAGAAGGGATGCAGGAAGTCATAAAAGAGACCTCTATGTCTCATGATTTTGCAACTAATACTTATTTTTTGCTTGCAGGTAGTGGAGAATCACAAGAAAACGAGAGTAATTTGGAAATTAAGGAAGCTCAAGAACCATTGGAGGAACCTATGCAAGTCTACAAAGGCATATATATGGAGGTTGTTGCTGCAGAAATGGATTTTTTAGAGGATTGGTTGGACAATCCAAAGAGTAGTTGTCAATAAAATGAAATTATGATGGATTGCAACAATTTCATAGAGGATGAGGATGAGGTTTCAATGAATAAAATGCAACATCAAAGTGGAAGCAATAAGGAAGACTTCCAGGAGAAGAGAAAGAGAATGATAGAAGATGAGTGGTATCCTAGTGAATTCATGGAGGACAACAATCATTTTAAACAAAGAATGGGTGATTTTTACCAACAAGAAGACAGGTTGGACATGACAATTGAAGAGATTAGAATATTGATGGTGAAAGTGCCAGAAAGGAAACATATTGTAGGAAGGAAAGAAGATGGCAGAAGGTTGTTGATGACAACAGAACAAGTGTGCAACATCAAGGAGAAGGGAGAATTGCAACATAAAGTTTGGAAGCCAGGAAGACAAAAAATGACAACCATAAAATATGAACAACATAATGGAGGCCATGATTAGCGGTAAACTAAAGTTTGGGATCCAAGAGGATTTTTATCATCTTATGAAGACTGGTGGTCGAGAGACCATGATTTTATTTTACATGGGGAGTCTAGTGCAGGTGCATCTAACCTGGGTCAATTGTTTGTTAGAGTTAGTTTGTAAAGTTACGATTTAATTACTTAATGTATTTTTCTAAGAGTTTTAAGAGAGAATGAATATTATTGTAAATATGAGAAGATTCGAGAATATTGTGGAAGGTTTGAGAGGATTATGGATTAGTTAGATCTTATCTAGGGATACGAGATTAGATGAGATATTTTATGGATTATGAGAGATATTTTGGGAGTTAGTTTAGGGACCTAGAACCTACCTTGGGTTCTAATCCATTTGTATAAATTGAGGTGAGCCATGAGGCATGTATGTATGTAGAAGTGTTTGAATGAGTGTGAGGAATGAGAGACCGTAAATAGGCCATGATTTCTCCTATAATTATTTTGTTTATTAATTAATTATTTCTGATTTTATGTGCATACCTATTGCTTTCTTTTCAATTTGATGTGTGTGTTTGATCCTAGGTTATTTGTACCTGCATCAAATGTAGCCATTATAAACTACATTTTCGTTATGGTTAAACCAGGCCCAAACATCAATACTACACACTAGGTTTTCTTGTAACATTACCACTTTTTAACTTTAGAGTAAACATTCAATTTCAATAAAAGATTTTAAGTTTCCAATGTAATATTAAAATGGTTAAAAGTGTTTTGTCTATGTTTTCTGAATGATGTTCTCGAGATAGAATTATGGATTGAAAGAAAGTTAAAGATATTAGATATAGCAATTGGAATGTTAGAGCATTTAGAGTAGAGATTCCCATAAATGTGAATAGATTGGCACTGCATGGATCAACAAACTATGTTGAGAGTATCAATGCGGAAAGAAAAATGTGGAAGTTAAAAAATTTGTATAGTAAAAAACGTAATCTAGGTGGATCCAGAAATAGAAGTGGCCTTGAAAATAGCTCAAAAATCAAAGTCATCATATGGAAGTGAAACTAGGACCAAATCATAGTGTTCATTGCCCTAATTCCAATGGTGCAAAAGGCACTCGAATCTAATTTTGTATTCTCAAGTTATATTTGGTCAAAGTTTCGGTCAAACTGGGCCAAATCATAGTCACTAATGAGGCAAAAAATTAGCAGAGTCATGGTGCATGGAATTCAATGGTGAGCACAAAAGAATTTTTTGCCTACTTAATTTGTCTAATATACCTTTCAAATGAGTGGGAATATTTGAACTATTAAGTTAGAAAAAATGAAAATAAAAAATAATATTTTTGGAGTGGCGGGTTGCCAACCCCACCACCCTCAATGACCCAATGGTATTATATATCATATATTACAAATTGTTGGTTAGGCCAGCCCCCGTGGACCCACCCAACCCCATTGGAGCCACATAATTGTGTTAACCGTCGATGAAACTGTATCTTAACCATCAATGTTAAAAAAAATATATAACCATGTTGTTAAAACCAATTCACTCCAAGTATGGGTGGCTATGGTTTGAACCCCGTCTGCTCCATTAAATTTGTCGAAACTTACCATTGGGCCAATGACCCATACCTTGGCCAATCCACCCATGACTTTTATTTAAGCGCACTCATATGCAACTCAGACCAGAGACTGATGGAGAAGCGGAGAGGAACCCTGAGTGACCCAAAGGAGTGGAACCATGAGTGAGGGAATCTCCAAGTGCTCAAAATATTCCTTTAGAGGGCCATAGGTGCCAATGTCAAAATTTGACAAGTTTATAGTCATTTTTGCACATTTTCGCTCCAAGAATCCAACCGTGCATTTCATTTCTCTAGATGAGGTCTCCATTTTCAGATCCTCATCCAAATTTGAGGTATAAGGGTCATTTTTGTAAAGTTGAATGTAATTGATTTCCTTGTTGCCACTTAATGAAAGAATGCCTCCCCACTTTGAGAAGGGCCCGAAGACATAGCCCGCATTGGGTCAAATTCGTAATCAACTTTTTTTTGTGACTTTGATCTCATGGTTGCTTTATGATTTATTCTTCCTTTTCATGTGTTAAGTTACTTGGTTAATATTCTCTTTTATATGAACTTTTGTATGCATCCTTGAAGTTAAAACATCTGGACCAAGTTTGGTATCATATCAGGTCTTCTTGATGCAAGTTACATGAGTGAATGCTAAGCAGGAACAAGCTCCAAAGTGAAGAAGTAAAACTTAAATCCTTTCATCCCAAAGCATGGTGTGCACCATGAAGACAGAACATGGCAGATGAGGAAGCTCAAATGGAGGAAGAGAAGAATTATCGCAATATATTCTTTACCATGGTAGAGAAATTTGACAAGCTGTTTAGAGAGTATGAGAAGACAATCAAGCTTGAGAAGAAAGAGCTAGATGACCATGCATTGGTGAATCATGAAGGTTGAGGAGGAGAGCCTCCTGAACCACACCTTCCATCCACTAGTGACAGATCTTCTTCTTCTTCTTCTTATCACTCTAACAGACATCATAGAAATGCATCTAAGAAGCCTTTTTTAAGCTAGATGTAAAGTTTGACTTTACCACATATAATGGAAAATGTAATGCAGAGAAACTACAAAGTTGGATTAGAGATATTGACGTTTATTTCCAGATTCAATAGATTGAGGAAGATGATGAAAATATCCAATTAGAATCTCTTTGGTTGAGTGGCACTGCTCTCACATGGTGGGAGAGAAAGTTACAAAAAGGCAACAAAAGCTTGGGTAATCTCCTTTCTTCTTGGTCCAATTTTGTTTCTACATTAAAAGATCAATTTTATCCTTTGGGTTATCGACACAAGGCTTTAATGGGATGGAAATATTTAAGGCAAAGAAAGGTTCAAAATGTACAAAGCTTCAGAGAAGAGTTTAGAAAAAAGCATTAAATTTGGGCATTTCACTTGAATCACCAGAAACTGTAAAAAATTATTTTGATGCTTTACATAGTTACAACATACATTCTTTGTTATTGTTTGAGCATAATACTATTGATGTGGCTAGTGTGAAGGCTATTCAACTTGAAATCATAAAGAAGAGTAATTGAAGAAATCATCTTTTAAACCTCATAATGGCAAGTTCAAAGGAAAATGAAAGGGAAAGGACAAGAAGACAGCTACAACCAAGAAGGAGGAAGGAGTAAAGCCATCTTGAACACATTGTAAGAAGGAAGGCCATGATGATGAACATTGATGGAAGTTGCATCCAAAGTTGAAACCAAAGATATTTGGTGGAAAGGGCAAGCAAAATATAGTGACAACTACATAAAACGACCTTGGACCTGATTCCTGAGAGGAGACATTGATCATAGAAGTGGGCACACAAGAAACTCTCTCTTGATGCTAATGAAAATTCTGAATCACATGCAAGTACAAGTTATTTAAATGAGTCTCTTGTTAATGAATGAAACAAAATTGAATTATTCCACATTAGAGTCGTAATGAAACATACTAAAGTGGAAAACTTCTTTAATCCGAGCTCACAAGCAAATTTGATTTTAGAATCCTTGGTTGAAAATTTAGGATTAGAGACCAAGCCACATCCGAAACCCTGCCCACTTAGTTGGGTGTGTGATAAAGAAAAATTACATGTAACCAAACAATCTAGAGGTAGATTTGTGATTGCATCGAAAGTAGTGGATGAGGTTGATCTTGATGTTGTACCCTTGAATATATGTGGTATTGTATTCGGGAGAACATATTTGTATGATAGGAAACCAGTTTTCTTTCGCCATGAAAATAAGTATCATATCACGAAAGATGAGGCAAAATACATTGTTAGAGGTCATCGCATCAAAATTAATGTCGTTCTTGTAAGTGCAGGTCAGATGGAGAGATTGATTGATTCTAGCAAAGGCTGCATGCTCATGTTTGTGAGAACAAAAGATACTGAGACATCTAAAGCTTTCCAAGGTTGTGATCCCACTTATAAAAAGAATTGTATGAAATTGTTTCTAACTATGATGGGATTTTTCATGAACCAAGTGGGTTTCCTCCAAATTGTGAGATCCAACATGAAATTCAATTGCAGTAGGATGCTCCTGTAGCCAACATTGTTATCTATAGGTTGTCATCCATTGAGGTGGAGGAGAAGCAAGTACATTTATTACTGAACCAAGGGGTCATAAGACCAAGTTCTTCTCCACGCGGTTCACCTATTGTGTTGGGACCGAAAAAGGATGGAATGGGGAGGATGTGTGTTCGCTAAAAGGAACTCAACAAAATAACGATGAAGAATTGATACCCTCTCCCTTGCATTGATACTCTTTTAGATCAATTGAAAATTTCTATCTATTTCACAAAACTGGACTTGCGCAGTGGTTATCATTAGGACAAGATTGTAGAACATGATGTATGGAAGACCGCATTCAAGATGAAATAGGGGTTGTTAGAATGGCTGGTGATTCTATTTGGACTATGCAATGCTCCAACAACATTCATGAAGGTGATGAATGATACTTTTTGGCCTTTTCTTGATGATTTTGTATGTGAGTATCCTGATGGAATTCTTGTTTACAGTAAGACATGAGATGAACATGTGAATCATTTTTAAAAAGTGCTTGATGTTTTGCGAAAAGAAAAATTGTATGTCAAAATGTCTTAGTGTGAATTTGGTGAGACCTCTCTCATTTACTTGGGTCACATTGTTTGTGGTGGAAAATTGAAAATATATCCTTCTAAAATTGATGTGATTGTAAACTGGCCTAAACCCACTAATGTTACAGAGGTTTGTAGCTTTTTGGGTGCAGTACAATGTTGGAGAAGGTTCATTGCCAACTTCTCTGCCATTACATCCCCTTTACATGCACTCACAAGTGTGAAGCAATCCTTCTAGTGGGGAGGAAAGCAACAGATGTCCTTTGATATAATAAAAACCTAGTTACCAATCAGATGGGAACTATTACCTCAAAATGGGTACTCTAGCCCAAAAACCCAAAAAAAACATGAAAAAAATTCCTGAAAATGAAAAGTGTTGATTCTAAAATAACCTTTTTTTTCAGGGTAAATATTCAACATTTTCTAAAAATGGAAGTAAAAGTCATTTTTTTGGTGCAAAAACACCCTGAAAACGAAAAATGTTGATACTGGAAAAACGTTTTTTTTAGGGGGTAAATTGTAAACATTATTTAATAATGACGTTAAAGATAAAATATTATGACCCTGAAAAACCTTAAAATTCCAACGATAGACATGGCATTGAAGATAAAATATCAAAAGTCTTAAAATTCCAACGATTTTCAAATAACACGCAACAAAAAAAAAAAATTGAAAAAAAAAGCATATTAATAAAAACAACAAATTAAAATTTATTCAAAAGAAAATAATAATTAAAAAACCCAATCAATAATAAACTAAACTAAAATACAAATTAATTAAAAAAACATGAAAAAAAATTTTATATATAAACATTAAAAATAAACATATATATATTTATATATTGAAATTTAAAAACTTTAAAATCTAAAATATAGAAAAAAATCAAAATATAAAACAAAATGGAATAAGAAAAAATAAAAAAATATTGAATTCAGCCTGCCCTACCTAGGAGGCCGTAGGCTTGCCCCATGGGTGTGCGGGGAACTAAGAGTAGCTCCCCACACACCCAATGACCAGGGGGCTCGGCGCCCGGATAGATGGGGAATATGCTCAACTCCTTGCTCGCCTAAAGAATAGGCCTCGTGGCCACCTTGGCGGGCGAGGTCGATTCCCATAATCGCCCTCCCTGCGCAAGCGGTTGCGGGTAAGTCATATTAAATATATTTTTTAATTAATTAATTATTTTTTTATTTTTTTTTTATTTTTTAAATTTCAATATTTTTTATTTTTTTGTTTTTAATTTAAATTTAAATTATATATATATATATAATATATATATATTATATATATATATAAATATATATATATATATATATATAATATATATATATATATATATATATATATATATATATATATATATATATATATATATTGTTTAAAATTGTTTTAAAAAGATTTATTTTAATAATTTTATTTTATTATTATTTTTAGTTATTCTATTTTTTGGAGTTGTCTATAATGCGACTTTTTGGAGATTCCGGTGACGAAATCTAGTGGAAGAAAATTGAGGTTGAATCTTGATTTGTTTTGCAGTTAAAATGGTTTTTTAATTGCATATTTGGATTCAGCACCCTGAAAAACCCCTGGGACTCTTTGATTGTGCAGAAACTAGCTATCAAACTTGTGATTCCAAGAAATTGCTTCTGGATTTTGACCGGAAAACCCCACCGGAAAGGCTTTCAAAAAGTCGCATTATAGACAACTGCCTATTTTTTTACTTAAAAAAAATTAATTTTGATTTTTTTTTTTGTTTGATTTTTTTCTTTAAATTATGTGCTTTTTTAAAATTATTTTCCTATTGCTTTGTATAAGTGATTTTTTTTACACATTTTTATGGTTTCTTTTCTTATTTTTTTATATATGCTTTATATTTGATTTTTTTTTTTTTGCCTTGTTTTCTAATCTATTTTTATGCTTTATTACCAACAATAAAATCATCAACATTTAAAAAAAAACTATGCTTAATACATTATAAAATTTGAAGTGTAAAAAATAAGCTCTCTAAACAAAAAGGGTTGATGTTGCATCAACATCTTCAAAATCAAGATGAAAATCACTAACATTTAAGAAAAAATGTTCACAATTGATACATAAAAAAATTTGAAGTGTCAAAAATATGCCCTAAAAAAAATGTGTTAACGTTGCATCAACGCTTTTCAAAATCAACATGAAAAAATCACTAACGTTTAAAAACAATATTCATACTGGATACATAAGAAAATTTAAAGTGCCAAAAATATCCTCCAAGAAAAAGGTGTATTCTGAATCACCACTTTTCAAAATCTGGTGATTTTTTGCTATCTCAAAAAAACAGATACTAGGTAGTTTTCTCGTTTGATCGGTAACTATGTTTAAAGGAGAATATTAACACTACACCAGTTTTGGCCTTACATGAACTCCAACAGCCTTTTGAGATCAAGGTTGATGCCAGTTGATATGCCATGGGAGCAGTATTGATGTAGCAAAGAAAAATTGTATGTTACCATTCAGAGGCATTCGCCCAAGGTTTTGTGAACTATCCCACATACGACGAGTTGTATCCCTTGGTTCAAAGAGTTAAGAAGTGGAAGCATTATTTGATTGACAAGGAGACCATCATTCACATAGATCATCGACCCTTGCAATACCTTCAGTCGCAAACCAAGCTTGAACAAGCATGTGACTTCATATGGATGGGATTCCTTTAGTAGTTTCACTTGGTGATAAAATACAAGAAGGGCACTAGCAATAAAGTGGTAGATATGATTTCTCGCCCTCCTAATTCTGCATCTATAGTTTTGCAAAATTCCTATTTATATTTTGAAAGTTATGCTGAACAATATCTCGATGATGATGATTTTAAGGAGATTTATGAAAAGATGACTCATGGATCGTAGTTGGATAATTACCATTTGAATGGAAAGTTGTTGTATCACCTTGGAAAACTTTGTATCCCCACCAACAAACAAATGCATGTAATCAGAGAGGCGCATACCTCTCTTATGTGAGATCATTTTGGTGTAGGGAAAACATTTTGTCATTTGGAGAGGTTGTGTTATTAACCTAACATGAAAAATATTGTGAGTTGATATGTAAGGGGATGTGTGTTGTGTTCAGTTAGCAAGCCCATGAATATAAAATTAGGGCTCTACAGTACACCACTCCCTGTTTTGAGTCGTCCACAGGAAAGTGTGTAGATGGATTTTGTAGGCGGTTTTCCTTTGTTTAAGAGACATTATGACTATTTGTATGTCATTGTTGATCGATTTAGAAAAAAGTGTGTATTAATTCCCTATAAAAGGAAGGTCATTGCAGAGAAGACTACTCATCTCTTCTTCCAATTTGTATCGGTCCACTTTGGGTTGCCCACATCCATTGTGTCTAATCGAGACTCTCACTTTCTTGGAGAGTTTTGGATGATTTTGTGGAGAATGATGGAGATCTAGTTGAAGAGGAGCATGACATTTCATTTGTAGAATGATGGATAAACAAAGGTTGTCAACCATACCATAATACAGTTAATCGAAGGCTATTATGGCGAGCATCCCAAGTTGCGGGATGAGAAACTTCCTTATGTACAACATGCATATAACTGGGAAGCAGATTCATCCACTCAGAGCTCATTGTTCTAGACATGCTTAGGATATTTTCCAAATGATCCCTTAGACATGGTCTTTGGCAGAGATGAAGATTCCAGTGGGCAAGATGATAGGGACAAAGTGCAGAATTTCATTCAGTGAATTTAGATGGTTCATGAAGCATTGCAGGAGTAATTAAAGAAGTATCAAGCTCAATACAAATCCTGACATGATAAGCATCGATTCGGTCACCAATTCTAGGTTGGAGAGAAAGTGGGGCTCCACATTAGCAAAGACAAAATGAAAGGGTAAGGAAAGAAGTTGAAACCAGTCTGATATGGCCCATTCACCATATTAGAGAATGTTGGAGACAATGCTTTTTGTGTCGATTTTCCGGCATACATGCAGATGTACTCAATGGTGAATGTTGAAAAATTGAATCTCTATGAGCCTTCGTTGATCATGGACATTGAAGAGGTTACACAGGTTCCTACAGTGGACGATTTTGCACCTAAATACTTGGAAAGATATCAGAGGACATCATTCTCGACAAGAAGACCAAGACTTCACGACGGGGAGACATGGAGTACCTTTGTATTCATTTCAAAGGAACACATCCAAGTAAGGCTCAATGGATGGAAAAGGAGAAAGTGAGGGAGAAATTCCCTCACTTTTCAATTGGCTGATAAAGCTTTTGGCAGTTCAAAAGCTCATTAGTGGGGAGGAATGATCTAGGTGGATCCAAAAATAGAAGTGGCCATGAAAATACCTAAAAAATAAAAGCAATTAGATGGAAGTGAAACCAAGACCATGTTGTAGTCCACGTTGCTCTAATTCTAGTAGTGTGAATGACACTCAAATCCAACTTCGTATGCTCAAGTTATAGTTGCTCAAATTTAGGGTCAAACTAGGCCAAGTGGTAGTCACTAATGAGGCAATAAATTGGCAAAGTCCTGGTGCACGAAATATGGTAGTCGGAATAGGAAAATTTATCACCTAGTTAGTTTTTCTAATACCCCTTAAAAATCGACTGGAAAAATTGAACTATTAAGTTAAAGAAAATTGAAAAAAAATAAAATTTTTGGGGTGGGGGGTTACCAACCCCATTACCCCGAATGACCCAACGATATTATATACCATATATGACAAACTAGGTGGGTGATCCACCCCTTTCGGACCCTCCCAACCCCATTGGAGCCACACAATTCTGTTAATCGTCGATGAAATTGTATCTTAACCGTCGATGAAATTGTATCTTAATTGTCACGTTTGTTAAAACCAATTCACACCAAGTATGAGGTGGGAGAGGTTTGAACCCTGTCCGCCCCCAAAAAATCCATTGAAACTCACCATTGGGCCAACGGCCCATACCTTGGCCAATGTTGCCACAACATTAATTTAAGCACACTCATATGACATTCAAACTAGAGATTGGAGGTGGAGCAAAGCAGAACCATAAGCAGCCCAAAGGAGTGGAATGATGAGCTAGGGAATATCCAAGATGTTGAAAAGATTCCTGTAGAGGGCCAGAGGTGCCAGTGTCAAAATTTGACAAGTTTATAGTCATTTTTGCATGTTTTCGCACCAGGAATCCAACCTTCTAGTCTATTTCTCCAGCCGAGGTCTCCATTTTCAGGCCATCATCTGAATTGGAGGCATAAGAGTCATTTTTGTAAAGTTCAAGTAATTCATTTCTTTGCAGCCACTTAATGAAAAAAGGCCTCCCCACTTTTAGCAGGGCCCAAAGACATATCCCACATTGGGTGGACTTTATAACCAAATCATTTGTGTGCCTTTCATCTCATGGTTGGTTTATTATATTTTTTATATTTTTCATGTGTTAAGTTACTTGTTTAATATGCTATTTTATATGCAATTTTGTATGCATCCTTGAAGTTGAAAGATCTAGATCAAGACTACTAGACATTCATTGATATAAATCGATGGAATAATGTTTGTTCCAAATTTCATCAATAAAAGTAATATGGAGTAATTCATCAACGTACTCCAGATATTGTCATGTGACACAGTTGGAAACATTCACTTTATGTCTAAAGAAATACACTTTGGGTGGAGTTATTTGTACTCAATGGACATACATTAGACGACATTCTAGCGAAAAAATATGCTAAATCATGATATTTTTTTAATCTTTTGATATTGAATTCTTTCATAAGTAATTTTTACTATATCATAACTAGTGATTCTCAAATGACCAAGTTTTACTAAAGCCCGATTTAGGTACAAAACTTGGTCTCCCCTTCACTAGTTGTAGCAAACTAAAGAAATCATTACCAAGGCTTGGCCCATTAAGAATTCCAAGTTGAAAAAATGAATTTACCTTGGACAATATACAAAAGAAAACTTCAAACCTTCAGGAGGATTTATGATTTGGCACCAATTTAGAAGTGGAAGAAGAAAATGAAGTACCAGGTTTCATTATAGGTCTCTCTGCAATTTCTTTGTAGTGAGTGAATTTTTTGTTTATCTAAGAAACACTTGTTCCATATGGAAACTTCAAACACATTGATGAAAATTTCCCTTAAAATATAATGTGAATTTCCTGGTTCAAAAACACTAATTAGGGTTTGTGTCTCTGATGTAACAATAGCATTTTTATTGTCAGGCCTGAGCATAATTCCTCCTTGTAATAGATGTTTAGAGCACTGACCAACTGAATGAAAAGGATCCCATTACCATTTACGCATTTGTGAAGATGGATGCAATGAATACCTGTAAATGAAACCTCCATCCTGTACTCAATGTTATGTTCCTTTAAATATATGTTGAATTTTCCTATGTCTAATCTAGATCAATAACAATCTCATTAATGGAAGACCATAATAAATACATATTATTGGCAAAAATCAGGCAACCAATGTGAAGTTTCACTCTTTCAAGATGAACTGCTATAGACTTTGGTGTAGATACAATGTCTATTGGTAAAAATTGAAGCTTCAATGTAGCAAACCTAAACACAATGTGGAAAGAAAAAGAGGCAGTTAAAAAATTATAAAGGAACTTATTTTTTATGGCTCTTTGTGTAATTTTTTTGGGGGTGCATTTTAGTTTTTTCTAATATGTGTTAGAGGTGGAAAAATTCTTTGGACATAGGGAACGAATGACTAGAAATGTAATGAAGTTTATGGAAAATTAAAATTATTATAATTTAAAATATATTTAAAAAATATATTTGTGTGTTTGAATGGATTTTTGTCATTTTAGTTTTATTATAATGTTATGTTAATGTTTTGTATCTAAGTAGGAATTTAATATTAGAATTTGAATAATTTAGGAGAGCCCATGCTATCCACGTGGAATCTAGCTTATTTCAAGGGGGAATACAATCATCCTTAACTCTGGATCTACCAATTTCCAAGATGGATCATATCTTTTAAGATGGAAGTATCTTAACATGCAAAGACATATGATCCCTCTTGGCCTTAGGTAGATCTAGAGTTAACATGGATCTAAGCTTATATAAACATTTAGCAAGATCAAGTACATTCAACTGTATTGAGGTGATTAAAGATCATCAATTATAACATTGCATGATTGTACATTCATTTATATTAAAGTGATTACAAGCTCTCATCAATTTTTTTTTCCAAAAAGATACACTAAAATTAGAATAATAAAAAATAAAGTAAAAAAGTTATAAATATGAATTTGTAATTCATGTTTTCTTAATTTCTGAAAGAAAAAAAAATACATTTATTCCTATAAAAATAAAATATTTAAAATATTATTTATTAACATTTTTATGTTTCTTTCAAAAATAAAATATATATATTATATATATATATATAGATATCCTTTTAAATATTATTTTTTACATTTATCAAAATATAAAATCAAATTGTAATATGCTAAAATTTTTTATTTGTGAAAAATTTGTTTCTAAAATCTTGAATATTCTATTTTTCAATATATAGATTAAAACATTTACATAAACCGTTTCCAAATTTATCATATTAATTTAAATAAAAACTAAAGAACAAAAACTCAAACATTGTTTTTAAGAAAGCTGTTGAGTTTATGATTTAACAGGAACATACCAAATCTCATTAATTGTTATCCTTGATGCACCAACTCACAACTTCATGAAACACTATTTCAGTATTAACCAAGTTATACGTTATGATATTCTATCAGTACTTTAAGCAGATGTCAACTCTGTGCAAACGTGGTAAAGAGAATGCTCGCTCGATTCTTCTATCTTTTTAACCCTTCGATAAAGTTAATTTCTACCTTGAATAAGAATGTGTAAAGGTTTGTTGTTACATCAATATGCTTTAGTAATGTTTAAACCAGCAACATTATCTCAAGTTGGCTGGGTGATTATTTATGCTAAGGGTGGTAGTTAACCTAACAAATTTCTCTATACACTAAAATCAATATACAATACTACTTTTATTATTCTTCATTTTCTTTTTACAGATTAAGTTTCTCTTTTTTTTAATATATATCTATATCTATATATATAATCAATCTTGAATATTTGGAAAATTTGTATAGAGGATATTTGTTTTTATGATAATATTTTAGGATTGGTGGCAGAGAATCTATATTCACGATTACACGACCACCAACTTGATAACTTTCGTGATATATATGATGTGTTTTTTTTCTTTTTCTTTATATATCTATATCTATATCTATATCTATATCTATATCTATATCTATATCTATAATATTCAGATAATATTCGGAAAATTTGTATACAGTATGTTTGTTCTTATCACAACATTTAGGGTTGGTGGTAAAGAATCTATATTGAAGATTACGACCACCAACTTGATAACTTTTGTGGTTCATATATGATGTGTCCTACCTCGTGCATTGAGGATTCGAGACTTTATGTTCAACGTACATTTTTATGTTTATCCAATACAAAATAAACATCGATTGAGATTCTCTCAGGAACAAGTCGAGAAAATTTATAAATAACTATACAATGGGAAGTTTCAAAGAACTTTCCTCAAAGATGCCAGGAAAGTATTTTATCTCACCTAGGAAGTGTCTGAAAAATGAATTACAATAGTTTTCTTAGTGTTTTTCTAGCGTTTAAATTATTTGTAGAGTGAATTAAAATACTTTAGAGTAAAAAGTGAATTAAAACACTTTATTGTTGTCCCTCGGGCAGGAATTATTTGAAAAGGAAATTATAAAACTTTATTGTTGTCCCTCGAGTCGGAATTATTTCAAAAGTGAATTAAAATACTTCATCATTTTTCCTGTCTCTGGAATTAAAAGTGAATTAGAATATTGGAGTGTTTTCTCTCGCGTCGGGATCATTTCACTCTACACTGACAAAGAAAACAAAGTGTTTTTGAATCACTTTAATATTCCTTCACTCACGTCGAAATTATTTCAAAAGTTAATTAAGATACTTTAGTGTTTTCTCTGGCGTTGGAAAATAATGAAAATTCAATTGAAATAGTTAGTGTCTTCTCTCGCATTGGAATCATTTGTAAATGATTTATAAATACTAGAGAGTGAAAAATATATATATTTTTATTTTTATTTAATATAATTTTAATAGCGTGTAGTTTATTATTGAATGGAAAATTTATGTTTATATAAAATGATGGAAGATGAAAAATATGGGAGTGTTTCTAGTGAATTTTCATCTTACTCTAATATGCTTTCGTTGTTTTTTTTTATTTTTCATCTTAGGATTATGGAGATAATTTTGAAAATCATGTTTCAAGTTTAGCATTACAAAATTATGCATTTTTACATCATTTCTCTTTGCTGCAATTTATTTTTATAATTTTTTTCCAAATAGATGGATGAACATGAAGTGAATGTTAAATGAAAGAGATAAGATTTGCGAAATTTAAAACTCAAATAGTTAATATTTGTGAAACAACTTATGCAAAATTGGAAATTCAATGAGGTGACATCTCATCATTGTAACCATTCTTGGTTAAAAAACTTAACCCATATTTACGTAAACTTAATCTCATGTAGTTTCGAAAACATTGCCACACAATGTGCATATCATTTATTTTGATTTTATTGTGACCATTGACGATGAACAAAATCATTTTGGGATTGAATGATACACGATGCATAAGTTGAAATTGATACCTTTGGAGTGTTCATTTGACCATATAGAATACACAACCTAGGTTAAAATATCATATTAGGTTAAGACATAACCATGACAAGAATTACATCCTGTTAGTTTATTTTTAATAAATTCCCTCACATCGACTATATTTTTATTTTTTCAACATGTTTCATTGTTGGGAGTTTTATAGATTCTCATTTATGCATACATCTACATCATATTTGTTATAGAATTTGTTGATTCCAGCCATAGATTGGCATACAAATTTCCTTTCTAATTTGAAGTTACGCTAGACTATACTTATCTCTTTCCATGAGCCCCACAACATAATCTCTTCTTCCAACAAAATTGTGTGAGTCGACTTCCCATACATTTCAATAATGAATCCAAATTTATCCACATTCATAGTATGAAATATAATCTCCAAGCCAATCTTCATAGCATGAAATTCCCCATTTCAGCCTACTATGGTCCTATCTTGGTGCTTGGATCTACGAAGCGTTGAGACTATCTTCTTTGGATCTACTAAATTTTCGTTTACAAATCTTAGATAAAAATTGGGCAACATAATTGATTCTGACTTAAAGAATCTATAGATCATGTTATTGAAAGCTATCTAGAAAAGTGTTAGATTTCAAATCTCGTTTGGAGGGACTAAGGAAAGGAAACCACTATTTATTTTTCAGACAAAATTTACAACCTTAGCGAGAAGATGACCCTCGTATGCATTGCATCACCTCATAATATTTCATTTCTTGCTATCACGTCTTGCAATTAATTGTTATCAATAGTTACTGAACTATATTGTGTTCCTTCCTCAATATTTTTCTCCATTAGATGGTCATATCCCTATGAAGAGGAAGAACAAATAGAATATGGCAATCTACATAAATCCAGTTCAAAAGGGTTTGACCTATCCTGAAATTCCATTATGATAATGTCCTTTGATCTTTTACTCAAATGCGTACTTCTTTTATGGTATATTTGCACACTTTCAAGACAATGGGCATGGCATATAGAAGCCTTATGACCTTTTTTTATCTTGCGTTTCCAAAAAATAAACCTAATAGATTTGACCTTTTAGGTCATGCAAATTCCATACAAAAGTATTGTATTCCCAAAGCCATATTTGTCTATCATTCTATTCTTCAAAACCATCTCACCCCAACACTATGAATTTAAAGTAAGAAAAACCTTCCAATTTCCCTGAATTACTTGTACATCGTAGTCATATGTACATATCCTATTTAGGATAATTCTGTAACTTTTACCTCCAATTCTCTATACAGTTTTTTATGCTTCTATGCATTTACATTTCCCATCCACTTGCAGTGCATCTTTTCGAACAACATAGCTGTAACTTAATGGATTTAACCTTAACTCCCAATGCGATTTCATTGTTGATGACTTATTCTAGAGAGTTGCAACTAGGCCTCCAAGTAATTTCCATTCAACAAATTTGTGCAATTAAGGTTGCATCCCCTCGATATCATTTAAGTTTCTCTGATGGTACTCACAAGCATGCGGTCTTGCTTCCTTTTTCTCACAATGCCCTTGTATCATCTGGGGATCTTCAACCAAGCTCCATTGTGCTCCTAAAAAAAATGCTTGCATGTCCTTCCATCAAACTCTATATCTTACAACTTCTCTTGCTGACTTCCTTGGATTCGTTTCCTTTTACATCTTGTTTTCTTACATCTACTATATTTATTTCTTCTTCTATTATTTTCCTTGGCTCACAACACTTTCAGTAATCGAAGTCACGATTATCCACCGTGAAGCACCTTTGGTTGTTGAACACAACCCTCTTCTTCTTTCCAATAGTGAAGGTATCCATGCCAGCTCATCCTCAACAAATTCCTATGCCCTCCCAATGATGCCCCTTGTACTGTAAATACTATTTCTCCTCCAAAAACACTCCCTTTCAAGGCACTAAACCTATCATGTAAATATTGGTTATCCAAGGCAATTCCATCACAATAACACCACTCTGGTGAGCCCCAATATTGTAGCAATAATGCTACAACTCCTGGGGCTTCCTGTCTCTTAATTTTATCAACCCGGTAGTTTGTACAAACTTGGAAGCGGCGGTGCTATATGCACAAGTACTAGCTCTTGTTGCAGCTGTCACTTGGTCAGCTGGCACAAGTCCGCTAGGGCTCAAGCCAACTTCTATAGGCTCACAGAAGAACCTTTATCAATGATGGACGAAAGCTAGCTCAAAGAAGACTATTCTACTTGACAAAAATGAACTGAAAGCAAATCAAAGCATGTAAACCTAGGAAACCCTAATTTAACTAATCTAGCCTCTATAATGCAATGAATGTGAATGAAGCTTCTACCAATGCTGCTGATACCTCTAATAAGTGAAAATGCATGGATCTAAACTACTTGCATCATAAAAGACATGTTTTTGTACTTTTCATTAAGTAGGTGGAATGATTGTGATTTTGTGCTTAT
>APFE031621101.1:0-12554 GCA_000404065.3 Pinus taeda
ACGAGAAAGCCAGAGGTTGGCGCAACCATCACAGTCGCAATTACCAATAAAGCAGAGTGAGTCTTAAATCCACAATTCGTCTGGAATAACAACTATTCATTTTCATTCCTATCTTTTAATAAAACTTACCATTTTGTAGCTCCAATATTTTAACATAAAATTTCAATAATCTTTTTAATATAGAAACATTGCCTTTCTGTTTTTTTTTTTAAATATAAAACTTACCATAAACCAAACATGTCCGTATCGTATTAAGTTTACTGTATTTTTTTCAACGAATTGAACCGTACTGGCGAATTTTCGAATTTTTTGGCCTAATATGACCAAACTTGGTAACTATTTATTTCTCCTCTAGGTTGGTCGTATTACTTGTAACATATATATTAACCAGTGTTTCCACCGGTGTCAAACTCCTCTGCCATACCAGTTATAATATATCCCTCTAATTCATTATTAACGTCTGACCCATTTCCTCTCTCCACTACGCAGCAGAAGTAGATAAACACTGCACCATACCACCGCTTATTGTTCTCCTCCCACAAGTCTTTGTACCCCGACTATTCAACTTCCACATGGTCCATACGTTGAATATCACTATGTGAATCTACTGCGACATTGGTGGTATCCTCCCGCATTGGTATCCGCTCCCATTTTTTTTACTATAATACGATTACACAGTCTGTTCACCATTACATACTCCAAATGTTTCTTGCCCATATGCATTAATACTATATGTGCTCTCTTTTCCTGCAACGATATGCGTTATAACCTTTACTTTATCAACGATGGATTTGAGAACGTCAGGATTTGTGAGAATGTGTTGCCCGTGACTCTTGTGAAGCTCAACCTCTGGCTCCAGCTCCTCCCAAAGACAAAAGGTTGGTAGAAGTTCCCACTTGGGACAATGGTGCTCCAAATTCTCACCTCTTGCAATCGAAGGAAGCCGCCAGACATCATCCAAATTATCGCGATAGGGGACATAGTCTTTCATCAATGGTGAACACAAGTCGATTTCACTGATCAACCCACCACCTCATGGTACCTCGTTGGAAGTCCCAAAGACATCAATGTACCAACTCTTGTTGCTGTCATTTATCGATGTGAATGAATATCGAGACGAATTAAAAGCCCCATGTTATGAATAACTCTCAGAGACTATGGGGAGTTGAATGAAGATATGCTGAAAGGATTGTAGAGCCTGACTTTCCAGTTAATTCCTAAGTAGAAGAAGCAGACTCTGACCAAAATGAGGGTGAAGGCATTGCTCAGGTCAGGATTTGTGACCCAAAATTTAGATGCCATTTTGGAGTTTGAGAGTAGGATTTGTTCATTGATATTAAATTCCCGTGGAGAATTTTAATCTTTCATTGAAGTTATTATATGCATTGGCATGTCCCTCCATTATTTAAAATTCTGGCATATGCATTGGTTAGTTGACGTGTCATGCTTGATGTCGTTTGGGTTGATGTTTTGAATTTAGTGGCATACTCATTGCATAGTTTGCGTAGCAGTATTTAAAGTGTTTTTAGTTGCAATGACAATCCAACAAATTTTGTGCAAGCCTAAGGCATTAAGATTGAAGAAAATGGCTAGGATTAATAGAGTTGTTGTTGGTGTAAAACAATTCCTTTTAGATTATTGACCGCTTTAAAGGGCTATTGCACACTGGTTGTTTGTTGTACATTGACAAAATATTTTGCAGTGACATTTTATTGTAAGTGAGTGTTGTTTCTTCTCTACAGGTTCATAATTGTGATTAACAAAATATTTTGCAGTGACATTTTATTGTAAGTGAGTGTTGTTTCTTCTCTACAGGTTCATAATTGTGATTAGTTTTAAGTGTAATTTTGACGATGGATAAAATAACCAAAATTGGTGAGGTATTAGAGTTCTTAGAAACTCTGATACATTCCACTGATCATGATACAATGAGAATCAACAAAGATTCTCTTGTTGAAATTAGAACCTGTTTTCAAAATGCACAAGAGAAGGTAGAATTTTTGGAGCTTGAATCTCAGCTTCAACAAAAGGAATTAAAACAGACGAGTTATCATTTTGAACATGTTTTTGTTCAGTAAATTGAAACAGACTCCCATAAGAAGCAAGTTGATTTAGATCCAGTGCCCAATGAAGTACCAGAATTGCATGCAGAAGTAGAAATTCAACCTGCACTTCCCAAGCCAATCATCAGATCTTGGGAAGAGCTTGTCCACAACAAGCATAGAATAGTTGTTGGATATGATAAGGAGGAATTCTTTCCTATTCTAGACTATTCTAAGCCCATTCAATTTCAAAGTGTTGGGTTTATTCATGGTGGTTCACCTTCACCTGTTCCAGATTTTGCTCCTCCACATTCGCAGCCAAAAGTTGTTAAATGCCAACACTATGACCGAATTGGCCATATGAAACATCACTGTTTTGATCTTCATCCGTCCAAGCATTGTGGTCAGCATACTCATTCTTCACACAGATGCCTCAAAAACAAGCTTCTTGCGAGAACAAAGATTCATCTTGGATGGATCACTTCTTGGCAATGGGCCTCAATAGCCAAGAAGATATTTCAGTCATATTTTAGAACTTGTTCTAGAGTATTGAACAATCTTTCCATTGAGTTTTCACCATATTCTCATGTTGTATATGATATGGGGGAAATGATGATCATCTGCAAGTTCCAAAGCCTCATCACGCGAGCCTTAGCCACAACCTACCATTCCAGATTCATTGTTGTAGCCAAAGACAGAGATGCCCCTGAGCAAACCTTCAGTTGGTGGTTAGCCTTAAACCATCTATGCGGGGTTGAGACCTCCCTTTTTAGGTTGAGGTTCATCCTTTTTATGCGGGGTGAGACCTCCCTTTCCAGGTTGAAGGTCTCCCTCTTCAAAACATTAGGAGCACTTCCTCTAGCAGAAGACTTCAACTTCTTGCTAGATTTGGAAGAGTTTCGGGAACCACACTAAGCGTTCCAGTGTTGGTGGTCATCCTTAAACCACCACCTTATGCCAACATTTTAGAGAGTACATTCATCATAGTAATTCCATGCATATTTTGCATATTTTGTATTACATCTCTCATCTTGGACTCATACATACCCGTTCGGATTAAGGGGGAGGAATGTTGGAAACCTAATATGCTAAGGGTTGGTGTGATGGAATGTGAATAGTCTAAGGGAGTCTAAGATACCTTGGAATACAAAACCAAGGGTCATATGAATGTAATATAAATGTATATATTTGTCAATAGAAATGCAATTCAAGCTATTATCATTCATATTTTGTTCACATTCCATGTGTGTTTAACACTTTTGTTTCGGCTTTCTGATTCCAAACTGGTTGATCATAATTTCAACTGTGAAGATGTCTGATTAGGCTTATTCCATTCCCATAAAAAAATAGATTACGATAGTTTTTTTTCTAAAGGTTGCAATTGATACATTTACATTAAACTTACATGAATACCCATCATGCAAGGTGCAAGCTGAGGGTTTGGTTTCTAGCTTGCACATTTTTCAACATGGTATCAAATCCTGGTAGGTTGATTATGGCTGAGGAAATTAAAGTATGGCTTCAAAGGGGGTGGTGGTGTTGTTGGAGGTAGAAAGTCATACCTTTATAAGAAGACCTCTCATGAAAAGGGAAGGTATCATATTACTAAAGCAGGTTGTTGGTTGGGACCGTATCCTAGGTTCAAATCCTAGGCTGTAAAGTTTTTAATAACAGTCACACTAGTGGAGATTTTCTTCAATGATGAAATAATGTTCAAAGTATATATATCAGACTTTATCTATACTTTCATATTTGAAAAGAACAAAGGACCATTTGCATGCAACTATAATAAGGCTTCAAAGTCCTTGTCATTCTCCTTTGACAGTTTAGTTGAAATGTAAATTGTTTGGATGGATCGATAATCTTTCCAAGCATTTGTTATTTATTTCTTTGATCACATGTGTTCAACAATGGCCAAAATTGAGTTTGCACTATATTTAGTGAATGGATATTGCCATACTTTGATAGACCAAGGACCGAGCTCCCTCTATGCAATGGTTTTCATTGTTCGAAATGAAACATAAGCTTTAAAATGAGTTTCTTTCAGATGTAGTTACACGGTTAAGATGGGAGGACTTGCATATAAATAAACTCCACCAAATAGGAGGAAGAGTTGAAACATTCAGATATAGTATATGTGTTCAACTCTTCATATATAATATATATGTAGCAATGTGCATACATTTCCACACATGGTGGACATGGCTAAGCAAGATCATATTACAACATAACAAAAACATGTTTCTTTTGTTTAATAATAATGGGATAATTTAATCAATTATACAAAATTGTTACATAGATGTGGACATATCAACCTTTTGTGTATTATATTTTCTATTTTCAGTGATTGCATTGACAAAGGTATGATCCATTTATAGTACCAAGTGGAAGAGATCTTTAACTCTTTGTTTGTATAAAACTTATACATTTAAAAAAAGAGTTGATATTTTATTAATTACATTAAGAGGAAAAAAATTAATGTATTATTTTTTCTAATATTTAATAAATTTAGAATTAAGATAATTCTATATTAATTTTGTATTTTTTTTTTACATTTACATTTATACTTATATTTAATAACACATTTTTTAGAGATTTTTTTTGTTTTTTCATAAAGTTTGAATAACATTAAAAATACTAAATTATAGCAAACACATGAACACCATTCAACCAAGGAGTTTATTGAGTTTTAATTTGGGCATGAACAAAGTTTAGGCCAATAATTCTCAAAAGGATAACATATGCGATTGTTTGTCTACATTGCATTGTCCTGATAATTTTTTTTAATTACTAAATTGTTAATAATGCATTGTCCATTTTATTAACTAGATTCTTTAGCCTCGATGTGTTGTGTGGCACATTTATGTCAATGATAAATAAAATATTATAATATGCACTTTAAGTGAATAATTTTATATCAATTTTAGTATGTTGTTAAGCATGTATGGTTGGGTCTACTAACTAGAAGTTTTATCCTAGTTGTGATTGTTGGCTCATACAATTATAAATAAAATATTATAATGGTTTATTTAAAGTAAACAATTTATATTAATTTTATTTAAAAAAAAAGGAGAGATAAAGTAATTTCAAGAAAAAAATTTATTATTCAACTAATGGGTGTTTTTTACTTCCTAATGGCATAGAGCATTTCAATGCTTAATATGGAGTTGACATATAACATTTAAAATATAATTAACAAATATTTAGATGTAAAACACAAATAAAATATATTAATGATCACAAAGGCACTTTCTAGAAACCAATGTAAGAGAGATGTGCAATTCCCTAGACATGGAGTTTGCAAGTAGCATTCTAAAAAAGTATTAATAACAAAAAAATATTTCAATGTCAATTATAAATAAAATATTACAATTTTCACTTTAAGTAAAATAAAGTAATGAAAGTAAAAAGATACTTATTCAACAAATAGGTTTTTTCTACTTCCTAGTACTAGGGTGAAGCATAATTCACTAAATACTCATATGGAGTTGACATGTGACATTTGAAAAAAATATTAATAACCAAAAAAACATTTCAAAAAGTAAATATTTTAACATGTATTCTAACTAATAAACACAATGACGATTTTCTAGTTAATTTTGTCCAAAATCGGGTAGATATTTTTAACATTATTAAGCTTAAATTGTTTAATCTGCAAAGTTCCAGTGCCTTGGGTTTTTTCGGATGCTGAATATTTTTTGCATTCAAACGTGCATTTTACACAACAAGAAATCACAATCTTGCCCGAAATTGTAATGTCAAATTTTGGCAAAAAAACCATTTTGTCCATTAATTAGAGTGCTCCTTTCATGCTCAAGATGGAGTTCACAAGTCACATTGTAAAAAATTAATAATTACAAAAAATATATATTTAATATTAACCTTAAATAAAACATATATAGACCCCCGGATCCGGGTGATCGCCAGATGCCGACACCTCAGCATTCAACGTGCCCATCACATGGCAATCGGCGCGGCAGCTGGACGGAGGGCGATCGCCATAACTGTCTGCAGCTCCCGGAGGAAGGCATTCAATGTGCCTCGCCGCCGATCCCTGCACAGGACAACCCACTGTTAATTCCTCTTCATTGCTCTGCAGAGGCAGTAATGTCACCTCCTGGCTCGAATTTGGCGTCCGCCACTGATAAATTGAGCCACGCAAAAACAAATTGCAGACATTCTCTGCGCAATCCTCTCCGCCATTCTGCTCCGTCCTCAGCTCAGCTCGTGGTCGACCCTTCGGCCCTCGAGTTTTCTCAGTCGTTTCTTAGCTCCCTTCCGAGTCTATTCAATCAGTCATCCACGGAATCCATCATGCGCACTCGTGGTGTGTCGCGCAGAGGCGGTTCTTCTTCCTCCAGGGGTCAAGCTGGTCCCTCCGCCTCACCTCTAGTCATACCCATCTCATCCGCCTCCCCCTCATCTCCGCCGCCCTCTCCCACCAGGCCTGCACCCAACTCCTCCTTTCAGAATTCGCGGTTCACCTTCCGTAGTCGTCTCCACCAACCCATCATCACCTTCACTACGACCATCATGGCTTCAGAGGAAGCCGAGGAACCAGTTGACCCCATCAGCTCGTCCACCCCCTCCCCTGAAGGTAGCCTTTCTCAGGAAGCTGATGTTAATCCACCCCCCTCTGCCATGCACATGCAAGAGGACTCCCCGCGGAATGTGGAGGTGTCTGGCACGCCGATTGTCGATGAGACGGAAATCATCGCCTGTGGTCCAGTTCAGCGAAATTTTGGAATTATGCACCTGCTCACTCAAACGGAAGAAAGCGTTCGTGACGAAGAGGAAGAGTCTCTGCCTGCTGCTCCAATTTCCGCACCTGCCCGACGCACCGACCCGCAAAGCTCGGGCAAGTAAGTGTGCTTTTGGTCCACCGGTCTTTCATTTTTGCAGATTTTGGCTCAACACCCTCTCGGCAAGCTCTTCACATGCTTCGGGTTGCTCTTAATTCTGGGCTGAGGCCGACCTCAAAGCCCATTTCTCTTCATCTAATATTCACGCTTCTATGTATGGCTAGGAATTTTTGCTGGTTCGCTTCCTCTGCTTGGCTTCCCCAGCAAGCACGAAGCTTTTTTGTAATGACCACTGTAATGTTTATCACACGCCTACTGCCTGGTTTCTCTTCTTTTTCTACAGGCACAGTGCTCGTCTTCTGCTCTCGAGTCTCTAAGCTAAGGGCCAGGAAACTGGCCCTCTGAGGCGCTGTCCTCGTTGTAAATATTTTCCACTTTTTTAATAGATTTAGCTCTGATTCAGAAAAATAAAATAAAAAATAAAACATATATAGAGGAAAAAAATCATTATTGGAAATGTACTTTGTACATATTAGTATAAGGGAGATGTGTAATTTCTTCCATGCTTAATGTGAAGTTGGCATATAGATTTAAAAAAAATATTAACAAAAACAAAGTATCAACAATATTAAGATTAGAAAATATTAAAGCTAAAATGTAGTGATTGATATAAATAAAGTATTTCAATGACCTATGTAAGTGTAATAATTTTATATCAACCTTACATATATACATTCAGAAAAGGTAAATGATTTTTTTTTAACCATCTAGGCAAAGCCTAGGGGTTTTTTTCCTTTAGCTATCTAGGCAGAGCCTAATGTTGAACAAAAAATGATCTTGGGATGTTGCCATAAAATTGTGCAATACTGACTAGAAACCCCTTGGGTTAGTTTCGTTCGCACACAAGTGGATCCCACACTTATTATGTCCATGGTGCTTTCTACTTCCAAGAGTTTTATAATTAATTCAATTCTTAATATGGAGTTGACACATGACATTTAAAATTTTTATTAATAACAAAAAAATATTTCAATTTATATTGTTCATTATAGGAAGGATGCATAATTAGGTACATGCTTAACATGCACCTTATAATCATTGTATTTCCATGTTAACCCCATATCTATCATGCACTTAGAATGTTCACAATTTGACTAAAGGTTTGCACCTAACCCCATATCTATTATGCACATAGAAGGATCAAAATTTGACTAAAGGTTTGCACATTTAGGGGTTTCATCACTCTTTGCGTATGGAAGTTAAAATATTTCAATGGTGTATTACTCAATATGAGGGAGATGTGTAATTTCTTTCATGATGACACATATTTTGTTAAAAACTAGTATACATCCATCTTAATTCTCAATCTATCATGAACTGATAGAGATCAAAATTTGAGGAAAAGTTTGCACCTCTAGGGATTTGATCTCTCTTAACACATTCTAGAATTAAGATATATCTATGACAGTATTATTTATCATGCACGGTCCCAACCATATTTTGAAACCAATTTTTTTCTATATTTTTCACAAGCCAACTCCTTAGCTTTCCTAGATATCTTATGACCCCATATACAAAAATGAAAAAATGAGTAAAATGCAATATATGCTTAAGAAATATATAATAATAATAATAATAATGATGATGATGATGATGAATGGAATTTGAAGGCAAATATAATAGAACAAAAAAATATGTTGATATAATTCACGCTTAAAAAAGCTTTCAACATGGCATGGACATTGGAAATTGAGAGAATGAATCATCAATCATGAAAGTATGAGTAAAATGACTAATACTACATATATTACAAAGTGGATGAAACATATGAAAATGTTACATGCTTCCTCTAAGCTTTATATCCTTAATGAAATAGTATAATATGTGTGCTTCATACAATTATTGGAAAGTATATTTCCCTCATTAAAATGGAACTATTTGTTGACAACATGCTTATTTTGATGTAGTAGTCAAAACTAGTACAATTGCATGGAAAGAAGTGAGGTACACTTTATAGCCTAGTTTGGATGAGAAGGGTCACATGGGAGGGTGAGTGGATATCACTAATAAAATAGAGCGAAATAATTCTAATGCCAAATGTAATAATAGGGGAAAAAAGATAATTGATACAAAAGGAAAAAATAGCATAAATCCATCCTAACCCTAGATTTTTAAGTGACAAAATATTTACACTTGGTTATTTTTCAATCCCTCTTAATGATTAATACAACCAACGTTAAGATAGATCCATGCTAATACATAAGTTCATTGCCTTTTGGTAATTTATGTCACATGTAATGTGATGATAACCTCATACAACAAATACCTTTAAACCATCAATTGCAATTATTCATAAAGATATGCTAATAGAGTATATTGTTCATAAGTGAGAAATACCTCAAATTTTGAGCATGAAGAATTGGAATTCTTCCAATACTTGATGAATGAACAACCATGAAGGATATTGTCATTTGAATATTGGTTTTGAACTAAGTATAGCCTACAATCTTACAAATTTCCTAATCATCCAAAACTCTTTAGGTAATAATAAATTTTACTCTGGAACATAATTGGCTTGTGGCTTCGGTAATAATTGGTGCTACAAGGTTAGTTAGGTTTACTTAAAAAGGCACATATTGTATACAATATTGACCTTATTAAATAAGTGGTCATAGTAAGTATTACTATAAATTGCCCCTAAAGGTACAAAGGTACACCAAAGGAATGAAACATTTGGAAGATCATGTTACCATGAACAGAGCCCACCACTATTGAATGCATGTGCTTAAGATCTGCCAAAATCTCAAATTCAAGAATCATTAATAGTTTATGTGAGTGTAGCTAAAATACTTCTCGATAAGAAGACAACTAAATTTATGTGTAAATACAATAATTCAAATCGATATCATCTAATCGGAACATGTAAGTAGTGGCACTAAAGATCCATCAACATAACAAATATTTTCTTTTCAAATAGATTTATGAAAATACAAATAGATCCAAACTTTTTGAAATGATCCGATATAATTGAATTAATTGAGATTAACAATGTGACTAATATTGAATGACCACGACTTATACAAGTGGAAGAACACAGAAAATCAATCATTTTTGTCTGCCCAAAACTTCTTAGCGGATGTTTACATCATAAAGATGCAAGATGGAGAGATCACCAAAGAAATGAAAATAATATATTATATGTATAGAGAAGTAAACAAAGGTAAGTTAGTAAGAAAATATTTTGAGCCATTAATTAAAATAAATTTAAAGTTATATTACTATCTCAAGTACGTATTAACACAATTATACTTTCACTTCAGACAAACCTGATAAATTCATATTACTTTAGTTTTCAAATTTATTTATGATGAAGTATGAAACTAACCCTAACATTAACAAACTAAAAATCCCAAATATAGGTACATTTAGATAACTCGTATAATATTGATGAATAAAAAAATCAAATTTTATGTATACTAGATACTATCAACATGGAAAGTACATAACATTAGCATAATGAAAATAAAAAATATAGGTGCATTCATCTAACATGTATGATATCAGAAAAAATTTCAAGTTTAAAATATACAAGACATTATTGATTGATTTTTCATGCGAGAGACTTCCTATAGTATATTTCACCATGTCTATATACAAAAGTGAGAAAATGAACTTTTTCATGGCAAGAAATTCTCCATGCACTAATTCCAAAAGGCCTCACTGCAATGCAGGTCAATATCTAATGATTTATCAAGAGTACATGGAAAATATTCTTGAGAGCCAAGCCTTAGCTCCAAATTATCGAGTTACAAATAGCTTCAAATTGAATATGATTTGTTTTGAGGTTAGGGAGATCATTGCAGTACTCCATATGTGCTTAATCGACAACAATGAATTCATCCACTTCCCTCACTAACAAAAAAGGTTGAATTTTTCTCTACGTAATTCTCATTAAATTTAAATTTATCTACTTCCCTCTGCAAATTGTTTGTTACATTACCCAAGTCACCATGAGATTCGCAGCTCGAATACATATGACTGCTAGTGGATGCACATTCACGTACTTTTCTTCTGGCTTTCAAATGTAACAAGCCCTTTAGGTTTCCTTTGGTCATCACTAACCTATGCAGCTCATAGAAGGCCATGGTTTCCATTTAAATGGAATGAGACACATAACTATCTTGTTTGAATTGAACATCCAATATCTATTTTTAAGTTGGAAACCTCAGATGCATATATA
This sequence comes from Pinus taeda, assembly GCA_000404065.3. Taxonomy (NCBI): domain Eukaryota; kingdom Viridiplantae; phylum Streptophyta; class Pinopsida; order Pinales; family Pinaceae; genus Pinus; species Pinus taeda. The sequence goes on from APFE031621101.1 coordinate 11,085, forward strand.
GACTTCACTCACAACTTCAAATGAATGAAATTTTGAAATATGCAACCCTAGGTTTGCAATTTCTACGTTATATCTTGAACTAACATAATCGAAGAACTTTCCTGAGCTTGAAAAGATGAGCAGGGTTACATCTGCATCATAGAGGATGGGAAGTTTTTTGGCCTTCTTAAGCAGACCTACTCTTTTCTTGGAGAAGGCAGATTTCCTGCTCGTTGGATTTTCTATCCTTTTGATCTCTATTTTCCCTCTACCCATAGTTGCAACACAATTGTTTGCAATATTGTGAATATACTTCCAAACACTCAAAGCCTCAAGCTTAAAGAAAAACAAAGACTAATTAATCCAATTCCAATCATGCCCAAATCATTCTAATTCTCTTGTATTTACAGATTCCATGGGCTCCCAATGTGAGGGTTTGTGAATGCTACCCACAATTTTGGGTTTTTTTTCCCTAGCTGACCCAACATTTCACAATCTTGCCCCAACATCGGGAAAATTGGGTTTTCCTCCCTTTATCAAAACTATAGCTTGTAGGGTTGGATAGGCCATTTCATCCTTCCATAGGCAATTAATTCATAGGGGAAATTTCATCCCAACTCAAAGGCCTTATCCTCTAATCCAATAGGGGTTGAGGATCTCACGTCAAAGTGTGGAGGTTGGGCACTATTACGCTGCTATGATAGGACCGTGATTTTTCTTGCATCAATTTAGTGAGACTCTGAATAAAACTTGTAGCTAACAAAATGTAAGGAAAATAAGGGGGGAATAAATAAACATATGGTCACAACAAATACAATTCTAAATGCATTCATGGCAAAATATTGATAGGACCATTCATGATCATCAATGTCAAATGAAGAAAAGCCATATCTTCCTTGTGTAACCAAAAGGAAATAATTTGACATGTTGAAACTAACATAGACTTTGATTTCCCACTTTCAATGCACTATATTAATATTAGTTATTAGAGCATGTAGCATTTTAAGAGGCAGTTTTGTGAAATACAGATATTGAAGCAATAAAAACTCATTAGGATGCACCACTATCACCCCCATTTACATTGGTGGCCTTGAATCCTTACCAAATTTACCAAGGGCTTTCAGGAACTTCTTAATAAGGGATTATCCAAACAAATTTATACAAAATGTTCTTAGTGTCAATAAAAATAAAACCAAGACAAAGAACTTAAAAGAAAATCCCTCCTTTTTGAGCCCAATGCATCTAATTTAAAGTCCTTAAGGCCTTGCAAATACAATGGCAGATTTCCTTATCATCTGAGACTACATTGACTGACCTTAGTCAAACTATCCCTCAATTTTTCATTAGGGAATCTAAGATAGGTCTCGTTTTATTTTAATTCAGTTGAGAATTGATTCAAGCAAATTATATTCCATCATATCTTGGCTTATTTTATTTACTCCCTTAAAGGTAACAAAGTTACCAATCAAACAAGAACTATTACCTCAAAAT
>APFE031621102.1:0-23289 GCA_000404065.3 Pinus taeda
TACCAATATAGCAGGCTGCTTGCCCTTCTTGTCCTTCACAGTTTCCTTGGTTGGGGTCGGCTTTGGTTTTGGCATCCTCAATGATTTATGGACTTCAGCTAGAACTTCGGTGACCTCTGGAGAAGCTACTTCTACCTCCATCTCAATTGTTGGCATAGGCTCCTCTACTATTTCTTTGGTATTTATAGTTTCTACGGGTGTCGAAATAACACTCTCCAACAATGCTCGTGAGGTCTCAGATAAGTTTGCAAATTCTGGAGTCTCTTTCAAAGCTTCAAATAATTCTTGGTTCATGAGTGATTGAAAGCTCCACAACTCAATTCTCCAAATGTCAAGTGTTTTTTGTTGGAAAACCACTTGTAATTTATAGGAGATTTTCAATTCAAATCTGACTGTTGCTCCCCAAATTTGGTCCATTAATGCCAGATTGGCAGCAGATTTTCAAAGATTTGAGCCATAAGTTTCGTCTTAAATGTCGGTCGCCCACTTCATTTGGCCACATTTCCACCATCAAATCATGAAAAGTGACTTTAACGGTCACTTTCCAGCTGACCTGCACAATTTTTCCTTAGGTAGTGTAGCTCCCTTCGTGTTGTCGCAAACCCTATGACACTTCCTTGCTTCACACAATTCTCCAATTGCGCAACTCCCCAACCCGGGTAGTGTATTTTATAGTCTCGTTCCTCCTTTCAATTGCCTGGAGTGCTAAGACTATGCTACCTTCATCTAGTCACATGGCCAAACTGCCAATGCATGGCTTCAATCGACTGCCATTCACCTTTCCTGGGAAGGGATCTCTATTCAATTTGACCAACTACACCGCTCCTTCATTTGTAATCTCCTTAATGAAATAGGGCCCTAACCAGTTCATATTGAACTTCCCTGAAAAGTTATCAAACTTACTATCATGTAACAAAACCAAGTCATTTATCTTGAAGGTGCACAGCTTAATGTGTCGATCATCCCATGCTTTTTTGCGCTAATTTTGGACCTATTGGTGAAATCCAGCTATAAATCTCTCTTCCTCAGGCTCATCTAGCTGTGCGAGCCTTTCCTCTAGGGCTCTGTGATCCATCATACCTGTGAGTGTCATTACATGTAGATTAGGCACAATATATTCCATAAGCATTACCGCTTCAACGCCATAGACAAGCGTAAAGGGATTTTGTCCATTCAACTTCTTGCATGTCGTTCAATAAGCCCATAGTACTGCAAGGATGCGTAGGTCCGAGTCACTTCACTGAGCATTGCAAACCTTGGTCAACACGTTCTCTGGCACTTTATTGAATGCTTCTATTGTCCCGTTAGCCTGCGGATGATAAGGCATGCTCTTCTAGTGATATACTTGAAATTCCTCTGTTAGTGCGCTAATCGTCTCATTTAGAAAGTGTGTACAGAGATCACTCATCAAGATCTTTGGACAACCAAATCGCATTAGTACATGCTCAAAGAGGAACTTTGTAGCAATCATGCATGTGCAATCTTTCACAGGCTGTGCCTCCGCCCATCGAGTTAAATACTCTGTCACGGTGATAATGTACCTCGCTCCCATCTTTCCTTGGGGCTGAATGGGTCCCAAAAATTCTATCACCCATTTCTCAAAGGGTTGCAACTTCATTTGTGTATTCAAAGGCATCTCATCCCTCTGTGATGGCCTACCAGTCCTTTGACATACATCACATGCCTTGCAGTACGCTTTTGAATCCTGATGGAGGGTTGGCCACCACAACCCTGAGTGTAGAATCTTCTGCGTAGTTGCTCTTCCTGCATAATTTCCTCCCACGGCACCCCCATAAGCATCCACAAGGATGCTGCTCCTCTCAATCTCGGGTACATTCAATATTTCATCAAACCCCATTTTGTATAGATTCCTAGAAATGACAGAAAACTCTGTCGCGTGCACCACTAATTCCTTCTTCTGCTAGACAGTTTATCCTTCCAGGTTAGTTTCCATTGTTAGGAAGTGTATTATATCCTCAAAATTACCATCCATGACACACACTATAAATAGTTGCACGTCATGCAATCCTTCCTCCAAATTAGTGGGCTCTTCCCCTGTTTCAGTGCACTACAAATGGTCTAGTCCCATGTTCAGTCATCCAAGCTTCACAATAACATCAAAATCATACTCTTGGAAGAATAATATCCATCTGCAGATTCTCCCCCCCAACATAGACTTATTGATCAAGTACTTCAGTAAAAAGTGATCTATATACATCTAAAAATGGCCTCCTAGCAAGTAGTGCCTAAACTTCTAGAGTGCGTATACCATAGCTAACCCTTCATGCTTGATGGTGGAATAGTTCTTCTCTGCCTTGGATAATCTTCTACATGCAAACGTGATAGGATGGTCCAAGTCTTCTCGACCAGCCTGTGTTAGTACTACTCCCGGTGCTATACATGGTGCATCGACATGGACATGAAACTCCTTCTTCCAATCTGGGAAGACTAGGATCGGCGCAGTGACCATCTTTTCTTTCAATACATCCAGGCTCTTTTTACAGTCCTCATTCCAGTAAAACGTGACTTCCTTCTTCAATAATTTTTCCATAGGCATGGTGATCTAGGCATAGCCTTTGATAAAATTTCTGTAATATCCCGTATGTCCTAAGGTAGCATGCAATTGTTTCACACTCTTTGGCACCTCCAAGTTCAGTATCATCGCAATCTTCCCTGGTTCTACCATCAGCCCCTATCTGCAAACCACATGACCCAGCAGGGTCCCAAAGGGAACACAAAACAAGCACTTCTTCAAATTGAGCGCAATCTGGTATCTTCAACAGGTATCTAGCATCAGGCGCAAGCTTGCTACATGGTGTTTCACCAGCCCAAACACAGTCCAATCATCAAAGTATACTTCCAGGAACTTATGAATAAACTCTTTGTACATAGCAAGGACTACGTGCGAGAAAATTATAGGTGCATTCTTCAATTCAAACAACATTACAATGTACTAGAAACAAACCCACTCAGTCGCGAAGGTTGTCTTACTCCTATCCTCCAGCGCAATTTTGATATGGTGGTACCTCGAGAACCCATCAGTGAAGGGATATGTTTCCTGGCCACCTACAATGTCCAACACTTCATCAGTGAATGGAGTCAGAAAAGGATCATGTACACAAGCATCATTCAGCTTTCCGAGATCCATGAATATCCTTGTTTCATCCTTCTACTTCTTCTCTTGTGCCACCATGGGGCTTACCCAGTCATATTCTTCCATAGGCTCAATAATGCCCGTCACGAGCATCTTATCTAACTCTGAGCAAACCCTTTCCTTATACTTCGGATTGAGACGGTAAGGCCTCTTCTTAACTGGTTTCATGCCGGGCTTCAACATGATCTTCATAACACCTAGGTCCCCAATTATACCTTTTAGATCTGTAAAATTGGTAGGGAATAAATCCTGGTATTTGCAGGGCAATTCGGCGACCTTATCCACAGTCGAGCCATCCCAGTAATCTCCAATCTTCATGAATTTAGGTTTTTCCTCCGTACCAATGTTTACTTGATTTGTTTTCAGCAGCGTGATTATATCAAGATTCTCAATCTACGGTCCTTCGACCTTGCGATGGGCTTCTGCTTCAGGGAGGTTAATCTTTCGTGGATCCTAGTCCTCTTCTTTAGCAATTACGTTATAACATTCAAGCGCGTGACTCAGTTGAGTAGCCCACTCAAGCTGAATCAGGTCTAAAAGATCTTGCGGTATCCTAAATATTGTTGTTTTCACCTCTTGTAGCACTTCCTCAATACTGTCAAACCTGTCTTCAAAATTGAATGTCATTATGAATCCTTCGTGTAGAATATCCCATTCACTTGTACCATGGTGAAGCTTTGTTTCTACGTACCATTTCATCGAGACGATATCGAGGGTGTGGGAGAACAAGTGTACCCATTCAGGTTGGGGCTTCTCTCCATAAGCCTGGGCCCATTTGGCCGGATGCACGTGCGGATCATCCTGCCCATCATACTTGTCTTTCATTCACATATTCGTCTTCCCAAAGCATGTTCTCATCATTCTCCTACATTCACGCCAATCATCAAATCTTCCCTTATGTGTAGCCCACCATGTTGCGGGCATAGTATGTAGTGCCCAGTCCAACGCCTAGAAGCGCTGATTTTCTGGTACCTCCCTCTCAAATGCATCCAAAAAGATATCTACATCATTTAGGCCATCATAAGTAGGCAGATTTCTTACCTCTGACGACACACAACACAGCGATCTCATAATGACATTCAATTTTGAAGACAGGTTTGACAGTATTGATGAGGTGCTACAAGAGGTGAAAACAACAATATTTACGATTACCGCAAGATCTTTTAGACCTGATTCAGCTTGAGTGGGCTACTCAGCTGAGTCACGTGCTTGAATGTTGTAACGTAACTGCTAAAGAAGAGGACTAGGATCCACGAAATATTAACCTCCCTGAAGCAGAAGGCCATCACAAGGTCGAAGGACCGTAGATTGAGAATCTTGAATTGTTGGGTTGTTTTATATTCTTTCCACATAGTTAACAGGGGGTTTGAGGGGTACCTGTAACCCCACTTTATGGGGTCCAGGGCAGCACCCCAGAAAATTTTGGTTTTGGACCCTATGTTAGGTTGGGCGAGACCCACCTATGGTTTTGTGCATGATTTTCGCACATGTTTTTTGGACGCGATGGTTTTCGGTCCATGGTATTGGATCGATGGTTTTTTGGTCCATGGTATTGGACGTGATGGTTTTTTCGGTCCATGGTATTGGATGCTTCAGCATGTATAAATATGTATTGTAACATTGAAAGGAACATAATGAAAAATCAAGCTGGTAGTCTCGGTTTTGGGATCCAGTGGGAAATCTCTGTGTATATGTGTTATGCTCTCACATTTTTATTTTTCCTGTGATTTAGAATTCGTATGCAGGTAATTACGGGGTTAAAACCTACACCCTTATGTGTAGCCCACCATGTTGCGGGCATAGTATGTAGTGCCCAGTCCAACGCCTGGAAGCGCTGATTTTCTAGTACCTCCCTCTCAAATGCATCCAAAAAGATATCTACATCATTCAGGCCATCATAAGTAGGCAGATTTCTTACCTCTAACGACACACAACACAGCGATCAGGTCATCATGTTACAACTCAGTGTAGTTACTTCATGTAACTGATTCTACCTACACTCGAATTCTTCATTAGAGTCTGATTTGTAAGAACTATTGCGATCCCATGTAATTCGTCCATCGACAGTGGGATTCACCCAATACTGGTCTCACGTTTTTATCTTATAGATACATTCCAGATCATCGTCACTCTCATAATCGCAGACTGGTTCAGTATAGCATGATCCTTTAGTAAGATCTACAGGTACTATTAGGTGGAGCAATTTCTTCTCAAATATCATCTTTCATTTCTTTAGATTGATTACCCCATCCATATCAGTAGCCCAATCAATTCCCAAGAGTGCAGGATAGGGGTTGCTATCATCCACTATCTTTATTAATTCAAAGTCAACCAGCGCGCTTGCACCTTCAATACCCACAGTCACCCCCTGCAGCTGCCCCATGGGCATGATCTTCTGTTAGTTTTCCATTCTTAGCTGAATCAGAGACCATTGCAGTGTAGGTATCCCCATCTGTTCCCAAGTTTGATTTGGTAGGACGTTTGCATCTAACCCTAGGTCCAAAATAACCTGATCCATTTCATACTCTCCTATCTGCTCGATCAGTCTCATCTCCCATCCCATCCTTGTTTTATGCTTACCAATATTTCGTACTACGTGTGGCTCACCTAGAGCATTTCTGGTGCATTTTCTTATGAGATCCTGCAGCCCCTTCACAACCTTGCTATCACGTAGTAATTTCAGGTAGGTCTCCAGGAAAGTTGTAAGCATAGAAGGGTCCATCTCCAGATCAGGCTTATCCTTGCTCCCTGAGGTGGAGGCCTCAATAAAGCTCTTCTTCGCTTCCATGAAGGTTTCACATGTGCGCTCCAAATCGAACTCAGCCTCCTTACCAGAGCTTTATGCACCCATGTACTATCTTCGGGTTGTTTCCCCTTGTCATGATTCCACTTCTGAGCACTATATTTACATTTGGATCCTCTTCATGCAGCTCAGACCTCATCATTTGCAGGTTAGGAGTCAGCAGAGGTGGTGGTGCCCCTTTGTCATGTATCCTTACTATCAGTGTAGGACAGTCTTCCATTTCATGATCAAACAAGGTGTAGTACTTGCACGATGGACGTGTTGGGTTAGTGCAATCATGGGCATGTTGTCCTGGTCCTCCACAATTATAGCAGATCAATTGTCCCTGACCTCTTCCAGGTCCTCCTCTGCCTCGGCCTTGTCTGCACCCTTGAAATCTTGTCTGCGCCATCCCTGCGCTCTAGTCAGGGAGGCGCATTTATGCCTGAACCCTATAGGTGGGTGTTCTATACATCATCAACTCATAGCTTCTACAGTTGTGCTCATCATTCCCTACCAACCTACAAAAGTTGCATAACAGTTTTTGTCGTGTCTATACAAACTTCTACAACAAATGATAGTCATTCGTGGCATGTTTTCCTACTACCTGACAGATACCGCACCACAATGCAGGCCCCGCGCTCGATCCTACTTGAGCTTTTGGCCTTAAAGGCATTGGTCCTCCTCCTACAATATAGTTCGCAAAGACTGGGCAATGGTCTTTGTCATGCCCCTAGCTCTTACATTTTAGACACCATACCTCTTTGCACATCTCTGGTCGGACTATTTTGTCCTGCTTCAAACTTTGCATCTCAAGGCAAATATTTTCCAACTCTGCATGGATCTATTGAACCCCCAAATTTGGATCCTGCATCAGTGTTTCATGCAGCCTCATGGAAATCTCCAAGGCCTCTACTCGAATTGTTATCTTTTGCTGTGATAGTGGAACCCTTAAGTGTGGCAGTAACAAAGCCACAAACCACTCGCGATGTTGCCCATCTTTCAAGTTCATATTAGCTTCACAGATTTTACACTTCAACCTTTGATCTAATTCCCAAGGTATCTCACCTAGTTGCATCATGATTTCCTTGAACCCCGCAATAAAGTGTGCTTCAAATTTAGGCCTACTGAATTCTTTCTTTAGCGCAATCTGGATGTCTGCCACTCCAACATTCAGGTTTTCATTAGAGTACTTGATGTACTAGGTTAGTGCATGATCCTGCAGAGCACTAACCAATGTCACCTTCTACATGTTATCATTTGTAATGCCCTGAGCTTCCCATACAGCTTTTACAACGAACCAAAATTGGTCTGGGTCCTCATTCCCCAAGCCTTTAAACAAAGGCAGCTTCACTAAATTTTCCATACTCAACTGCGATGGAGGCGGATGTGGTATGGGTGAAGTCGCAGGTGATGGTGGTGAAGTTAGAGGTGGTGTGGGTGGAGGCGATATTCACGGGGAATCCTCGTCTTATTAACTAAATAGCACTTTGTGGAGAAACCTGCACTATCCCTTCTTCGTCACCTCGCAGAGGTGAAATCAATGGACTATATTTAGGACCCTTTTTTCCTTCATTCTTTTAAGTTTTTCCGCTTCGCGTAGCTCCAAACATCAAGGTAGCTACATAATCTGTTTTTGGCACAATAACATTTTAATCTAGGTATTCAAAGATTTCATGTACTTACCTTGCGGTCCTTTGAAAAAGCATCGCTCTGCCTCACTATAGCTGACTGAGGTATCGAACACAAATTCAGTTACAAATCCTCCTATGACGTGATCGAGCCAATGATTAACAACACGGGCAATCTTATCCTCAGATGCTTCCAACCTCCGTACTAGCTCCGGGGTCCACACAATAGGACCGTCAGGTTTCCACCTTCCTTGGCTATCTACTACCTTCACGATCCACTCGTATAGCTCAACCGGAAAGGAGAAGAAAAAGATCTTGTGGACCTCTATATACAGGTACCTGTCCAACCACTATTCCTTTGTCAGTCACGAGTTTTTGTTCTCCTATGCCACAAATTCACGGATCTTCCCATCCAACTAGTCTCTGATATCTTTCTTAGTTGGATTCCAGTGATACGACATCACACATCTCTTATGCAGATTCTAGTCCCGGCAATGGAACCATTTGTTGGATTGTGGGGGCTTGACCCAGGTTCAACGTTAGTTAGCCAAACAAATCCCTACACTAATGGCCCTTTCGGCATCATCCCACGGAGTGCAGACCGAAGTCTCACCCGAAGTAGTATGGGGGGATGTTGGAACCAAGTTTCTGCATCCTAAGATGGTCGTGGTGTCGTTTTATTCCTTCTACTCTTGCCTTCACATAGGTTACTTAGTTCTAGGGCTCTGTCTACCTAACCCCTTATTCCTCCCTTCGATACCTCCGCGAAAGGGTATGGTTGGCCTTTGTGCAGCCCTCACCTTCGATCTAGACACTTTCGCACTACTAAGGCAACGTATTGCATAGATTGTCAAGTTATCTTAAGAATCTTACTTATCTTATTAGACACTCACAGTTAGCACCGCGTAAACATATATCCTTATTTGCGTTTAGTTAACCAACATAATTACACACATTCGCGCATCACATAAGCATTATAAAGGAAATTCATACATAATATGTCAAGATGCATTAACAAGAACAAAGACACAAAAATTGCAAAATACTTATATTTATTGATATCTTACAAGTGATTACAGACTCTATCCACCCAACAATCCTCCCCTCAAACAAAGGACCATTGAGCCTCCCCTCAAACGATTATCCATCCGTCCACTCTCGACCAACCAGGATTCTCCGCTCCAATGCGTTGGAAGCACCCGCCTTACATGGAACACCACCTGCCTTGAGAGCTTGCTCTATCCCAGGTCAACTCCTCTTCACCGTGTTGGGACCAGGACACATCCATGAAGAATCCGAAGCACACCGCCTGCTGAGCTCATCCACGGATCCCATCGTGATATTATCGGGGCCCACCACCTTCGTTCGGCATTCCGAGGATTCATCCACTTGGCTAACTTCAGGGCATGGCTCTGATACCACTTGTAAGGACTCTTGACACCACATATCTCCACAATGGTATGATATTGTCCACTTTGGGCCTAAGCCCTCATGGATTTGCTTTTGGACTTACCCCAAAAGGCCTCATACCAATGGAGATATTTGTCCATCCTTATATACCCATGATCCTCCCCACTTCTATTCAATGTGGGACTTTGGTCGTATACCCAACAAGTCACATCTCTATGGACTATTCCACTTGATGTTGTATGTACCCTTCTTGTTCATGTGTGTCTCTACTAGGGTGATACTACTACCTCTCTCTTATAGGCTCACTTTTCCTACCCTCTGCAGTGAAAGAAATTTGACACACATGCGATCGAACACTCACCAAGCACACCCCCCTAGATTTTTGAAGGCCCATTTTCACTCCTCTCTCTTGCTGACAGTTAGAGCCAAGGCATATCTTTGATAATACATGGCAACTATGTCGATATTCCAGATGGCTTCCTACTCCAAACAATGTGAGGTCTAATTCAGACTTCACATCGAGGAGACCCCTTAGTTGAAGGATTTCCAACACTGTCAAAAGAACCATTAGAAGCATAAAAGATTCTCCTCTTGAACCTATGCCAACTTTTCATCATCAGATCTAATCATATACATCTTATCAATTAGAAAATGCACCAAATAACCATTTCATCAGCAATAATGTAAGATTTTGCAACAATTCTTAACATGAATCAACATCATTCCTAAGAAGCATATGGGCATTATTAACGATATGCAACAAATCAATGCTCGAACCAGAATACCAATAATGAACTAATGGAAGCATATGAGAAGCTCCCCCTGAATTTGTGACACTTCTATTTTCATTAATGAGAATCATACATGACTATATAGATTAAAAACAGGTATACACATGACTGTCTTTCAAAAGATCCATGTACAAAAAATAAAATCTTGATTCTTTATAGCAATAGCTCCCCCTGAACATGTCTTGTCTATTTATGTTTATTGTTACTTCATGTAATGTCAGTAATATACATATCACCAAAAGAATATCCAAAACAACATAGGGAATCAAGAGACATATGCATAGCTCCTCCTAAGATCATACACCATTTATCCTGCAGTCATGATAATCATCACATGTTATTCATGAGGCTATGTACCTCACCTTCACTTATGTAGTCACTGTTAGAAGAATGCCTTTAAGAACATTGGACTGTGGTAGGGACAATCTTCCCTACGTCTCTGACTAATGTTCCTTCTTCCTCCAAATCTGCTTGCAATTTCTAATCATGTGCTCGAATTTGTGGAAATTATCCCATGCATTAAAAATTCTTGACCTGATGCCCAAATGAGTTACAAGAAAAACAATATCTATGAAACCATTTTTTATGCCTAAGGATTGATCTTGACTCTAATTTGGGTGATTTCTTTTCTAACAACTGACTTGATTTAGTTTTCTTAAAAACCTTAATTTGGTTCTTGTAATTACATTATGAATTTGAAGCCATGTGATTGTATCTAATGCATATCATGATTAGAGGAGAGCGTTGTTGATTGATAATATTATCTAGTGATTCAAATGCCTTTACCCATTGTTGATTTTCTCATAATCTTTTCTTAAAGTCACAACCACTGGTTCTAATTTTTCACAATGCTTTTCCTTTTCTTGAATTTGTTTTTCTAATACCTTTTTTCTTATATTGGTTACTTCCAAATGCATCCTCAACATGTTTATTTCCTTGACCATACTATTTTCTTTTATTTCCATTTCTTTGTTTGCATTCCTGAGTCTATCAATTTCATTTAATGTTTCCATTAAATCATCTTGTTTACAACTATCGGATTCACAAGTTCATTAATCTTCAAGAGCCATAAGTGTCTAGTAACAACTGTTAGAATATGAACTTGAATCTTCTTGATCATCAAATGTGCTTTGACTATCTTTATTAGACTATAAATTTTTCTTGGCATAAAACTTATTTTTGTCATTTTTCTTGTCAACATCCTTTCCATTTTCTTTCTTATCGTGGTTTTCTTTATATGGACATTTGGATGCATATTGACCTACTCTTCCATAAGAAAAACATTTAAAGGGAATCTTACCTTTAAATTTACCAGTTCCCACTTACAACATTCTAACAAAATTTGTGTCTACCTCATATGAAATGTAGCTTGTGTATTTGGGTTTTTCTTTGTATGTGGCTTTGAATGTTTCTCCTCTAACACATGATGTAACCCATTTTCTCATTTCAAAAGTTGCCAAGATCCCATGGGGTTGTTAAATGGTGAGATACTTTAAATCCTGCATTTCTTCAATGGTCAAGACTTTGGAATGGAACTTTGGGGTCAGTGATCTTAAGATCTTTATAAAAGCAACAGTTTCCTTTATTTCATCACCAATATTTTTCATTATATTAACAATTATGTCTACCTTAAGGATAAATATTGAAATACTTTCATCATCATGCATTCTAAGAGTCTCATACTGAATTCTATATGTTTGAAGTTTAGCACTTTTTACCTTAGTGTCACCTCCATAGCTTTGGACAAGCTTATCCCATATTTCCTTTGCGATGCTCAACTGCATGACTTTCACAAACTTAGATTCAACCAAAATTCTGAAAAGAGAATTTACTGCCTTTGCATTGTTCTCATATTGCTTCTTTCCTGCTTTATCTGTGGGAATGGAAGTTGGGTATTGATATCCACCTTCAAAAATTTCCCATAATTTAGTTCCTAGTGCCTGCAAATATGCTCTCATTCTAACTTTCCAAAATATAAAGTTAGTTCCATTAGACAAGGGTGGCCTGGAAGAAAATACTCCCTCTTGACTGTTCATTTTGATATATATCCATTTAAGAAATCAAGCTTATTCTAAGGAACCTTCTATGATACCAATTGTTAGGAAAAATACTGGGAGGGGTGGTGTTGTGGGGGTTGAATCATTATTTTTAATTCACTTTAAACTTTCAATTACATATTTAGAATTTTGTATGCTATTGTTCTTCATGCAACCCGCATGTGTACACGACTGCAGTGAATGCAAACAATGTATAACTAGTTTACTTAATTTGTCATATCTTTCATCAATGATTTAACTTAACCATTGCATTGTTAATTCATTAACCATCGAGTATGCAGTAAAGAACAGATAAATCACAACACATAAGAAACACACATGGAACACCAGAATTTTAGGTGGAGATCCAATGTGAGAGAAAACCATTGTTGCCATTGTCTGTGTCTTCTTTTTATTATAAAGAAAAACTTCATTACATCTTGTACGGGAACAAACTCTTACCAACATGCAGGCACCCACCTATAAGAGGCTACAACCTCTACTCGTTCTCCAACACCCACTAGAAGGAAGATACAACCCCTTGATCTTGTTTATCAGCTCCAAGTGGAAGGGAGAACCTACCCCCTAAACAATTTTACCAGCTACCATTGGAAGGAAGCTCTGACTCCCTTACTGAAGGCTCCAACCCTCAGCACTCTTGTGGACCATGTTTCATAGTATTTCAGACTTGATCCACCTATCTTAAAACATCAAAACCTGTAGGTCACCTTTCATCAAATTTTCACACTAGAACCACACCCATCATTATGCTCAATACCAAACTTAATATTGAATGTGAAATACAATAACTGAACCAAATGAATCACTATAGCATCATCCCATTAAATTTTAAATCAACCACTATAACTAGATCATATCAATGCACAACCAAACCACAACAGATATAAACCATCCAAATCAAGATATCATTCATAGACAACAACAAATATAAAAAACCTCATCAACTATCATCATCAAACAACACTACAAACCCTGACCAAATCTAACTCATAATATATACTGACTGTTATCAAGAAAGATTGTATATGCGTGCTTGTCATGTGCAACACCTGCATACAAGTCTCGGCATGCTGAAAAACATATTTCGAAATATATGCGACTCAACAGAAATAAATCCATGTATGTACGCGACTATTCAGAAGCAGACCAACGTACATATCTTAAATTCTTGAAGCATACTTTCACTGCAAACACAACTCACATTCCACAACTTTTACTGTCAAAACTAAAGACTTCTAAAAATTCATTTAAATCATAACATTACTATAATCACATATTCATCATTATTAGGTACTTAAGACATGTGCAACTAGTAAATAAATCAAGAATATATATCAACATATCTTCAGATCTTTTATATCTGAGTCTTCTCCTTGCTCCTTGGTGCACCCCTACTCCATATCAAGTCACACATGAATAATCCATTACTTGCACACATAACACCTTGATCTCCATATCCTCATATAGCTTTTGCTTTAACCAATAACTTAGGTAAATCCTTTGGTAATGTTGTTAGTATTAGTTGACGAGATAAAATAAACATCGTCAACCCAATTACTATGGGAAATACCATGGTAATGACCCCTGCTATCCAGATTTCCATGGTTCAGATTATGTATGTGACTTTTGCTCACAGGAGCTGTGTATGTACGCGTCTCTTCTTCACAAGAACCATGTATATTTTCTCAAACTTCACTTTTGTCATCAATCTGTAATTGAACTGCCATTTCTCTATCCATATCATCTGTAACATTTGTACCAATATTCATGTTATCTACTTTAGTTCTACAATATTATCATAATGTTGACATCAAGTACATATTTGTCAAGCAGGTTTCCATCAAGGATAGAACATTAGCCATAATGCCAACAACCAATTCCAAACACACTATGCATCTACCATCCTAACCCAGTTGAAACCAATGCTAGCCTAGTTAACATCAATACCAACACACTCGATGCCCCATGTCATCTTAACAATGCCAACTATCCAAGAACTCCCATTTATAAGTTTGTCTTTAGGAATGCCAGTGGTCTTAGAGATGAGTACGTGCTCGTTGGATAAGGAAAATAAGGCAACAATATTGCTACCATAGCCATCAATCTCTTTATCACAATAGATGGATGATTTATAATTCATAGTTGTTGACTTTCCATAAAGTAAGTAATAGTTGGATTACATTTAGGATTTTAGCTCTAAAGAAATTATTTCAGTCCCAATTACTAGGATTAGGTATTTAACATATTTGGCCCCCTCAAAGTATCCCTATTTCACCTAGATTATGCAATCTCAACAATTAATATTTGTGATCCTAACAATTTTCTAAGTTTTTAGTGAAATTTTAGGCAAAATTGATTAAAAAATATATGGCCTAAAAAATGTAAATATTAGCATCTTTAGGCACAATTTGAGACAATTTGAAGCCATGAGGGTTAGCTTAGTTGGTCAAGTCCCCATCGCTAAAACACCTTTGTTATTGAGAGGTCACAGGTTCAATTCTCTCAACACTCTTGGGGTTAGGCTTCGTGGTTGAGTTGATAAGAAGTGATCCTTTTAGATAGATATGTCTAGAACAACTATTCCTTGGATGTAGCAGTCACTCATCTCCGAGGATCGTGAATCACAAAAACAAATTGAAACAATTCGAAAGCATGGTCTATCTGTTCTACATTTTTCTGTTTCTCGGGAATAGTTTGTTCTACATTTTTCTGTTTCTCGGGAATAGTTTTTTATGAGCTTTGCTCACAATCTGACTAATTTTTTTTAGAATAACATATTTGATTTTTTTTTTAGAATAACATATTTGATTTTAAGTTTATATTGGCAAAATAACTTACAATACTTTTAAAGCCCTAAATCCATTTATACATTCAAAAATGTATTTCAAGTAATGAAATATAACTATCTCACCAAAATTTTGTATGGAAAATCAAAAACCTAATCTTCACCCAATTTGAAAAATTCAGATAATTAAACTTTTATTTAAAAAAATTAATTCAAAGGCCAACTTACCAAACCCAAAAAATAAACGCACCATTAAAAATCGATCATACACTTCAAACATAATATATTTTATTTCAAAACATATTGAACTGTGGTCAAATTTCAACAATGTCCGGTCAAGCAAAACCCACATGTGTAGTCAGAGACTATTGAGAAAAATGGAAAACTCGACTTCGAAGTTACCTATAATATTCCGATCACATGGACCTGCACATGCATCGTCATTACCGACATCCTCTTTCACTCTATCAAATCAAACTGTGTAACGCAGCCTTCAGTGGTCACATGAGCGGGCCCATCCAACATTTAATGTCAACGCCAAATCACACCCAAATTTATAATAATGCCCATTAAAAATGAAAATATAAAAAAATATCACAAGCCGTTACGTCGATGCCGTTACGGATTATTCAGTGGCCACGTATTCTTTCAACTTTATAAATTGAAAGGATAATATATATCATTTCCCCCCCACCCTTTTTAATTATTTAATTGATTTGGGTTCCATGTCAGCTAAATGCCTTTGTGTGGTGGAGTTAGTTAGGATTCCCCCCTCTTTTTTCTTTTTTAATGGGTGGAAATAATAGAAATAGTAAATGATATCTGCAATCATGCAAACACTTTTTAATACATATTTTTTTTTAAAATAAGCCATTTTTAATATATTAAAGTCCAATTAGATATCATGCAACACTTTTTAATACATATTTATTTTTTTAAATAAGCATTTTTTAATATTTTAAAGTCCAATTTGCCAAGGTTTAAGGGTGTTAGAAGGTCATAATGCCCTTCTAGAAGAATGTTGGAATATTTGATTGCTTCACTCCCAAGAAACTTTCAACCCTTGGCCATCGCTGAGTCATAGGTATACATCATAACATTGGAAATATTCTAATACACTAACATTTTATATTGTAAACAATGTTTGGAATAATTGCATTGGATTGCTTCAATATGAAGAAACTTGCTTCAATGCTCGTGCTAACACTTCTTCAATGCTCGTGCTAACACTAAGATACTTGTGTGGCCAATCAGCATGTTAACAAACCAGCTTGACTAATGCCAACAATGATTTTATACTTATCCCTAGCCATGGTGATATAAAGGATAAGTCCAACTTATCATGCATAATGACATTATCTTATCTTAAACCATTGGGAATGACCAATCTAGTGATTGGTTTTTCTTGTTTATAATGTTTGCTCTGTTTGAATTAAGTAGACCATTCACCAACCATTTTTACATAATTTTATTGTGGAATAAAATCTTGAATGTTAAGGATTTTATTATAGTATATGAAGATGGTTGATGTTTATAGTTTTATTCTTTAATGCTCAGTTTTGTAAAGTTATAAGGAATGTTTGTGATGGCATCTAGAACCAAAATTCTCATATTAAAACAAATTTAGGCATACTTTTATTAACTACTCACAAAAGCAAAATTTTATTCAATATTTAAGCTTGAGAATTTCTTTGCTTGCTTTAACAAATGAATTATATCCTTATTTATTCTTGGGGAAGGAAGATCTAGACCTTTCAATGGATAATTCCTCTCCTACATATGTGGAGGAAGTTGAGGGGAATCCTCTATAGGAACCCATCCTAACTATATTCTAAACAAATAAAATTAATTTCAATCATTTCTTTTCTAGAATTTCATATAATCTACTATTTTCTAAATCCTTCTTAGACTTAAGGAAAATTAAATACATATAATTTTCATAAGGTAAGATGTTCCTGCATTATACTCCTAAGGAACAAAATTCTTCATGGACTCGTATCCATAAATTCTTCATTGTTGTTGCCTTCATTTAGAAGTTTGAAATAATTCGAGTGCATAAGGTGTTCTTTTCAATTATTTTCCTCCTAGATCCCAAGGTCTATCTATTGGATGTAGACTTGGTTTGCTTCTCAATTGTAATCTGGTATTTTGATCTGGAACCTTGATTTCTTCTTGAAATTGAGTAAAATATAATAATCTTGTCTACATAGTTGAAGTATTTTCATGATTTATTTCTTTATCTTTTATCTTTGATATGTTCTTATCTTCCTTGATTTCACTTGCACATGAAGCAAACATGTTAAATAAAACAATTGGTTCATTAGGCTTATGAAACTTGTCCCGGGCCATCAAAATCACTACCATGTATAAAACTGCTAGGAAAACTTGAAAGAAAGGTATCTTCATATTCCTTTATCCTTCCTTTCTTCCATGCATATATGCTCCATTGCCTTATTTTGTGCCTATTGATTAGTACCTATATCACTCGTTCATGATCATCCTTCCTCAAACCCACAAATACTTCCTCTTCCACAATCTGCTCAAAATTATCTTTATTTTCAAGATCAATTTGAGCTTTTTCACACAAAAACCCCTCGTTCTCTCTCAAGAGAACCTCTTCATCTTCCTCTTCTTGTTGTTCACATGACAATTTCTTCACTATTTCTTTCCATCATAATCTCTTGTTGAAAATTCTCTTGTGCAGTAGATATCATTGGATAATCTATCCTTACTCTTATCAACATTTCACTAGGCAATTCATTTGTTATCATATTATCATGCTTATTTAACAAAATTTGATTTTCTAAAGGAAAATCAATTGCCTTAAAAATTATATCTATCTCATTAGGTAATGTATATCTTATTTCCTCTTTGATTTTCTGTTTCAAAAACTCCTCCTCACTCATCATTAACACTTGAATACTAATATCTTCCACTACACATTTATCCTTTAATGGCAATAAAGTGTGTTTATCATTGTCCTTTTCAAAATTGTATGAGTTTATTCCTCCATCATGCATTTCTTTCCTATCATATTGCTATGGTATACATAATAGAATGTGTCATACATCCATGGACTTGACATCACAAAGTACTTTATCTTTATAGAATTGAATATAGATCTCAACTTCACATTGTTTTTTTACCAATATCTGATGTCCTTTATGTATCCATGACACTTTGTATGGGGTAGGATGCATAATCCTCTTTCGTTTAACTTCTCCACCATCTATGAAGACACCAAATTGTCAGTACTTTCATTGTTAATAACAACCTTACAACATTTACCTTTTGACTTACAGGTGATTCTAAATAATGTTTTTCTTTGTAGAGGCTCCTTAATCTCCTTGGAATGTTTTGACGGAACTCTCTTCCTTATCAAGGATTCTCCAACTTTTGGTGTGTTCTCATGTACATAGGTTTTCAAACTTTCTATATTTGTCTATGTAACATGTGTGCTTCATGTATCCATGGAACTGTTCTCTAGACATTCATTTGATTTATGGTTGATTGTGTTGTAGGTATAACATATAACAACAAAATATCTTCCCCAACCTCTTTAACATGATCTTCTTCCTCCAAAATCTCCTCTTCCTAATGAATGCTCTAGATGATGTGAATTACATCCTTCTTTTGTGTGCTCTAGAAATCTTTGTCAACTACTTGTCTTTCCTTTGATTCCCATTGTAATTCACCCCTTTTATCTTTGGATTTATTTCCTTATCAATTTCTCTTCCACCTTGAGAGCTACCTAGTATGCTTCTTTGGTAGTTCTTAAAGGAAAAATACTCATCTAATCTTGGATTTCATATCTTAAACCATTAATATATGTATCTACCTTTTCAATTCCTTCTTCTATATGACCAATCCTTATACTTATTTTATAAAATGATTAAGTATACTCTTTCACATACATTGAATTTTTCTTGAGGTTTCACATTTGTCTAAAATGATTTAGTTGATAATCTTGAGGTATAAATTTACCTTTTAATTTCACCACCATCTAGTCCCAACTAGCTATCTTCTTCTTACCTTTGTTTCCTTGCTCTACTTGCACATCGCCCCACCAAAATGAGGCATGTCCCTTCAATCTAGTCACAAAAAAAAATTCATCTTCTTTTCCTCGACTACATTCTCATAGTCAAAATATGTATCCATGGTGTTGATCCAATCAATTAACTCTTTAGCATTTAGGTTTCCTGCATACATAGGAACTTCCAATATTGGTTTGGTGCTCGTTCCTACAATTATTTAATCATTCATTTTTCTTGAGTTTCTTCTTCAATGTTGGCTTCTTCTTCTTCTTAGGACTCTTCTGGTCACTAATTTCATCAATGTTGATGCATCTCCTTTGTGCTATCTCCATTGCATTTGTAACACCCCTATGTTTTGGTTTTTTGACATTAGCTATTTTTAGACTATTGAATTTTATTGGATTGAATGGCTATGGAAGCCAAAATGGGACTTATGGGATGATGTAAATATTTTATTATTATTTGGGATGATGTAAATATTTTATTATTATTTGAGTTAATAAATAAATTGTTTGGAAATATTCAGGAAAGAGCACTAGAGTTTTAGAAGACTTCTTTCGAGCTTAGGAAAAGTTGTTAGTGGTTAAAGTCCATATGTTAGACCTTCCATAAAAGTATCCTAAAAATCCCTGGGAGAAAATAGATAAAAATATTAAAACAATGGGAGAGAAAAGATTATGTTAGTCACTTAGCTGGAGAGAAATGTTAAGTGGGTTAAAAAGTGGAATAAAGCACGGTGGGAGAGAACGGCGTGCTTTAAAGAAAAATAAAAGAATATTTTTCAAAAACTAAAACAAAAATTCTTGGGCAAAATGTGAGTATACCTTAAAGCGGGATGCTACTAAAAATCTGCTAGGAAGAAATCTATAAAATAAACTACTTAGGAATCAAAGAGGTTGTTGATTCCTAAAGGCAAGAGGGTCTTAGCTTGGGGGAACTATTAGAGATAGTTCATGATTGGGTGGAACGTACTCTGCTTCTTAATATTCCCCAAACATCGAATTACGATTATACTTGGTTATGTTTATGTGCTATAATAAGGTTGTTATCACAAAGATGTAGATGGTGTGTAGAATTAATATAATCAACTGCATATATTTACAGTTCTAGTTATGCAGGAATGGTGTGATAGATAAGAAAATTGTACATATCATCAGTTTTATATGCATAGCTAAATTGTTTTAAGTAATGAATCCAATGAGACATGAAAGAATATGCATGTGTAGATAACATAGTTACTAAAGTATGAGATCATAGTTGACTGTGATATTAATTGTGAATCAAATTATAAATGTGGAAACGAGATGAATTGTTCATGCATATTTAAATTAGTTGCTATTATATAATGTTGAGCTAATGAAGAAAGCTCTAAACTGTGCATTGGGGTTAATAAATAAATAAATTTCGTTAAAATTTCTATTCAACATAAACAGAAAGAACATAATGCTTATGATAAATTATGTATGTCTTTTATATTCATAGATTACAGGAACGAGACTATATATATATATATATATATCTATATTAATATATATATATATATATATATATATATATATAGATATATATTATAGTATATATATCATATATTATTTATATATATATAATATATATGTATGTATGTATGTATGTATGTATGTATGTATGTATGTATGTATGTATGTATGTATGTATGTATGTATGTATGTATAGTGTTATCTAAGGTAGTGTAGATTAGTGTGTTTAAATTTAATATCATTCTCTTAATGAGATAATACTTCTTGGTTATATTTTTGTACCCTTCTAGGGCACCTGGGTAATTAAAAGTATATGGTAGATAAAAGAGGAATTTTAATTATTCTTGTAAACCTATGGTAGGTTATTCCATATCATACATAACTCTATTGAGTAATTACGAGAAAGGAGGTTGAAATAATGGAAAAGTAACTACCTCCCTTGGTAGGTAAATATAGAATATTTAATGTATTCCTAACAACTAAATAAATAAATATATAATACTTAACTATTTTGGATAACTAAATAAATCTACTATTCTAGTGTAATCCCGGTAGAATGGAGAGCTTGATTGGTTAAAAGAGAAGTATGCTTACCCTTTGTATTTAAATTGAAAAAAATAGAAAAACAAATCCCTAATTCCTACTACCCATACTAGTTAGAGTGTATTTCGAGTATTATAGCATAAAAATTCAAGTCTAATGAATTGAATTGGATAACATACCTGTGTAAATGGTTTTCAAGTAACTTCACGCATAGATAAAGAAAATCATGGAGCCTTCGTGAGCAAATCTTTTATACTATTTTACAAATGAGTTAATAAGCTAACTCTATGGAAATAATGGTAACCAAGGAGGATCGATACATAGTAATAATACTCTATTGACATGGTAATAAAGCTAAGTTTAAATAAGCATGAAGTGATCTAGGTGGCTCTAGAAAGACTCAAATTTTAAAGTTTCTAAATCTCAGCAACATTGGTATCAAGTTGTAGAGCTCGTCATCACTAACCCAATGACGTGAATGACACCTCAATTCTCGTTCGTATAACCATTTTATGACCATCAAAAGTTTACAAGTCGTAAGGCGTTGTGGGACCCACTTAGCTTTCATGGTGATGAAATGACCAATAGGCCTTCGACACATGGCATACCAACATTGGCCTCATTATCCCTGCAGAAAAGACACATAAAATTTATTAAAAGAATTCCATAAAAAACAAAAAATTATTAAAAATGATCATATAATAACCAAACAAACATATAATATCAAAAGTGGTTATTATATGAAATAATATGGTTATTTTAATAACCATAGAACAAGAACATATATAATAAAATATGATATAAAATCCATAAGTAATTCGTGGTGGGTGGTTGAAAATTTGGTTATATACATATACCATAAATGGAGAGAGAGAGAGAGAGAGAGAGAGAGAGAGAGAGAGAGAGAGAGAGAGAGAGAGAGACACAGCAATTTAAACAACACAATCCTGGATTAATATATTTGAGCAATGGCTACTTTATATATATAAATGACGATCAAACCAATAGGCGATGAGAGGAGAGAGAGAGAGAGCAGAGAGAGAGAGAGAGAGAGAGAGAGAGAGAGAGAGATATTAAAAGACACACAATTATAACAAACCCAATTCCTGGATTAATATATATGAGCAATGGCTATATATATATAAATGACGGTCAAACCAAGGCGAGAACTATTACAATACACGGGTTGTTTCAACTATTTCAAACCACATCCAACCAAATGACATGTTTTATAACCAACCTATGCCAAAATGGTATGGCCACAGGGTTTGACCCCTGGACCTACCCTATCACCCGTGTCTTAACAACAGAGTGACAACCAACAGGGTAGTTCATCAAGCTTTGTATTCTTTGCCCACAAAGTTTTTATAAACCATGAATTTTCATTCAACTGGGGGAGCAGCAAACAGAGGAGTGAGCGTGAAAACAAAGATAGAGGAGGGCCATGTCTAGCATGGAATTCGAGAAGAATATTTTCTAGCATAGGGGAGGGATCTTTAGATTTCCTTGGAGGCCAATTTTTCACAGAGCCAGAAATATGTCGGCTTTATACTCATTCTTCTTAGTTTTTCGTAGGGAATGCAATGGTGTAATCAGATTTTTCATCTGAGTAGAAGATCTTCATTCAACTTGTAGAAAGGAATCTTTGCATAATCATGAGGAATCTAAAATATTCCCTTGGGGCCAATTTTTCACAGTGACAGAATCATGTCAACTTTATACCCAAACAAACCAAAATTTTGCTAGGAATCTGATGGCATGATCGGTTATCTGATCTGAGCAACGGAATAATGAGGAATCTAAAAGATTCCCTAAGGGCCGATTTTTTACAATTTCAGAACTAGGCTGACTTCAAATTACTTAGTTTTTTGCAAGGACCATAGTGTTGAACTTAGAATTGTTATATGAGTAGTAAAACTCCAGTTAACCAATGAGAATGAATCTTTGGGGAATCTTTGAGATTCCCGAGGATCCAAATTTCAACGGTGTCAAAAAGGGGTCGAGCTTACAGTCATTTGACACGAATTCAATGTTGTAGTCCACTTCTTTAGCAGAGATGTGCATTTTCAAGTCATCCCCGTAAGTTGAGATATATGATGTTGTGATGACATGTCTTTCTTTTGATTTGTTGAGATGATGTTCTTGGTGTTGCAATCCTTGTTTACCATTATGTTGAAGGATACTTGTATGCCAATTCATGTGAGAATTAGATATCTTGTCATGTTAAAGGAAGGCCCATATGAGTGAGAGTTCCTATAGGAGAACATCTCGTGGAGAGACATGCACTCTAAATGAGGGAGTTGATCCTCATAATGACAAAGAACACACCATGTAATTGTCATCATCTTGCAGCATTTAATGAAGCGGCCTCCCCACTCTTAACACCGGGTTCAAAGACGTAACCCACATTAGGTAAACTCCATTATCAATATGTGTGTGTCCTTTGATTTGATGGTCATCATTATGTTTCCTCTTCTCTAAAGTATGCACATGTGGTTCTTCATACTCTTTCACATGCAATTCTACTAACATCACAAAATTAAAAGATCTTGGTTAATTCCATTAGTTGAAGAGATCTAGATCAAGTTTAGTATCAAAGCGGTCTT
>APFE031621113.1:0-20370 GCA_000404065.3 Pinus taeda
AATCAGGATGGGATCGCTAAGCCATAGGCACCCATCATGCACTAGTGTGAGGAGCTGGTGCACACACACTTTTTTTATATTCGACCTATGAAAATGTAAATCGCGGAGCATGTGCAACAACCAAGCCTGCTCAACGCCCTTGACCCACACCATAGGTTCGAATCGTGTAACCCCAATATCTTCATAGTAAATTTTAGTCATATACTTGTTGGTCACCAAATGAGGGAATCTCTCATGGTATGCAAGGTCATAATCCTCCATTTTAAGTATTGGAATGCATGCTACTGTTGTGCCTTCAAATTCCACCTGTTCAGGTAACATGGGTGTTGAAACTGTGAATTTCCCAAAATATAGGTCCTTGGGAACTTCGGTTTTTCCCTTCCACAGATGGCTATACTCTGGGAGCCTTGTGATAGACTTTCCCTCCTCGACATCCTCTTCTTCCACACCTTGGTATTCTTGCTCCTCCAAATTGACCACTTTCTCCAGTTGTTTATCTTTCTTTTCCTTTTGTCATACCTCTGGGGTCTTCCTTGGTGATTGTCTCACTGACATTATCTTCTTCTGTTTTTCTTTAGCAGTAGATTGCCTTGGCCTAAGCGATCTCGAAGTGGTAGACATAGGGGTTGATCTTTACATACTTGAACTCTCAAGGGCCGACGAATCAGAAACAAGGGCTTCAGAACTTACGGCCTCTACGGGGTGTGTAGCAGTCATCTATTCTATGAACAAATCTTGGGCTTCTACAGTGTAGTTTGTGAATGAGGGGTGCAACACGATCTCCTCCAAGAATTGACAATTCATAAGCTTCAAACAAAAAATGACCCTAACAACTTTGAGAATGAAAAGTGTTCTTTGGCAGACCAACACGCATAATTTATAGGAAGTTTTGACTTAAAATTTGACAACTCCCCCCAAATAATAATAATAAATGCATCTTTGGTAGAATATCTCCAAAGATATTCACCATAAATAGGGCCTACCCACTCCTTTTAATTGATTTTTTGGCCATCAAATCATGAATGGTAACCTTAACGACTACTTTTGGACCCCTCTGCATGGCACCATCCACCATGGCATAGCTCATCCAGCGCAACTTCACGTGTCAGACTCCTGTATTCTGTCATGTCGCCTCCCTTCTTCGTTGTTCACTTCGTCGGGAAGTGTATTTTATAGTCCCGCAATCCCTTACATCTGCCTAGAATACTAAGACTGTCCTATTACCATATAGTCATTGTGCCAGGGCACGATCCCCTGTGTTCAACTTCAGTCTACTTCTGTTCACTTTCCCAGGGAATGGTTCCCCATTTAGCTTTGCGAGCTAAACTATGTCACCATCTGAGGCCTTCTTAATAACATATGGCCCAAACCAGTGCATTTTAAATTTTCCTGGAAATTTCATGAACTTGCTGTCATATAACACTAAATCATTTACCTTAAACGTGCGTAGCTTAATATGCCTATCATGCCATGCTTTCTCACACTCCTTTTGCATTTTTTGATGAAATCCTGTAAGAAATTTGTCTTCTTGTAACTCCATTAGTTGTGCGGGCCATTCCTCTAAGGTGTCGTGATTCACCATGTTTGTTAAAGCTGTAATATGTAGACTAGAAACAATATAGTCGATAGGCATGACTGGTTTAATCCCATAGACCAACTTGAATATTGTTCGGCAATAGGTACATGCATGTCCGAATCATTCTTCTATGTGTTGCAAACCTTTGTCAATGGACTCTCCAAAATATTGTTAAAATATTCCACCATTCCATTTGCCTGTGGGTGATAGGGCGTTCTTTTCTGATGATACACCTGGAACTACTCAAGCATCATGCTAATAGTTTCATTCAAGAAATGAGTATCCTTATCACTCATCAATATCTTAGCACAACCAAACCCAGTCAATACATTTCAAAAAAAAACTTCGTATTAGTGGTCGTTGTACAATCCTTCACTGGCTACGCTTCCACACATATGGTTAAATATTATGAGGTAGTGATGGTATACCACGCTCCTGTCTTCTTTCCTAGCAGCTGGATAGGACCGATGAAATCCTTGGCCCATTGATCAAAGACTTGCAACGAAACCTAGGGATGTAATGACATTTCATCTCTTCGTGAAGGTTTCCCTGTCCATTGGCAAGCATCGCATGCCTTGCAATGCTCCTTAGAATCCTTATGTAAAGTAGGCCACCATAACTTAGTGTGTAAAATATTCTGCATGGACGCTTTTCCGACATAGTGGCCTCCTACCACTCCTTCATGGACTTCGGCTAGGATACTAGTGCATTCAAACTCTAGAAGATACCTTTGCAGTATCTCATCCATTCCCATCTTATATAAATGACTTGTAATCACCGAAATTTTTTTAGCACAGACTACTAAGTCCTTCTTTTGCTGAGTGAAACACCTTCAAGATCAGTTTGTGTTGTTAAAAACTGATTTATATCAACAAAGTGATCGTCCATGAAGTGCACCATAAATATTTGCATATCCAGCAATCCTTCCCCCAAACTACTCGATTCTTCCCCTGTTTCAATCCTTGATAGATGGTCTGGTCCAACATTCCACCTTCCCAGCTTCACAATTACTTCAAAGTCATATTCCTGGAACAACAGTAACCATTGGCATATCCCCCCCCCCAAACATAGGCTTATTGACCATTTACTTTAGTGCGGAGTGATCTGTATACATTTTAAAGTGTCCACCCAATAAATAATATCTAAACTTTTGTAGCACATAGACAACCACCAACCCTTCACGCTCTTTCATGGAATAATTCTTCTCATCTTTGGATAGATTTCTGCTCACAAAAGCTATCGGATGATCAATATTTCCCTCACCTGCTTGTGTTAATACCACTCCAAGCGCAATGAAAGAGGCATCTACATGCACATGGAATTATTTCTTCCAGTCCAGAAATATCAAAATAGGCATTGTCACTATCTTTTCCTTTAAGACATCTAAATTGTGGTGACATTCTTCATCCCTTCTTACATACAAAATGGCTGAGAAAATTTCCAAAAGGAACACAGAATAAAAAATTCTTCAAATTTAGCATGATCTGATACCTTCGACAAGTATCTAGCCATAGACTCACAACATGGTGCTTTACTAAGCTAAACATAGTCTAATCATCAAAGTACACTTCCAAGAATTTATGAATAAACCTGTTGAATGCTGCTATCACGACCCGGGAAAATATAGTAGGCATGTTCTTCAATTTGAATGGCATAACTATGTGTTGAAAGCAACCCCACTCCGTCGCGAAGGTTGTCTTTCTTCGATCTTCCGATGTGATCTTGATTTGATGATATCTCAAAAAACCATTAGTAAGTGAATACAACTCTTGACCACCAACATTTTCCAACACTTCATCTGTGAACGGCATAGAAATTGGATCATGTACACATGCATCATTCAACTTCCTTAGATCTATGCATATCTTGATTTCACCTTTTTTTTCATCTCCTGGACCACCATAGGGCTTACCCAATCAGATTAGTCAATATGTTCGACAATACCAGCATCAAACATCTTATCGAGTTCTTGGCACACATTTTCCTTATACTTTGGATTCAACCAGAGGCCACTACTTAATAGGCTTCACATTATGTTTTAATGTAATCTTCATAAAACCCAAATCTTCTACAATCCCTTTCAGATCTGATAAATTCATTGGAAATAAATACTAGCAATCGCGCCTTAGTTCGACCACCTTATTAAGTGTATCATCATCCCAATAGTCTCCTATCTTCGCGAACATAGGTTCTACTTCAAATCCAATATTTACATGTCCATTTTTCAAAGGTTCTGATATATTTGCGTTCGCCACCTTCGGTCCTTAAACTTCGCGCTCTCTTTCAATCTCCAGAATTTTAATATTCCACGGAACTTCATCATCTTGTTCAGTAGTCACATTTTAGCATTCTAGTGCATGGCATAGTTGTGTACCCCAATCAAGCTGAGCCCATTCTACTGGTTCCTTTGGCATTCTGAATATAACTACTTTTATCTCCTTGAGCACTTCGTCAATACAGACAAACCCATCCTCAAAGCTAAAGTTAGTAAGAAGCTTTGTCTTAAATTGTCCCATTCGTCTATTCCATGGTGAAGCTCCATTTCCATATACTAGTTCATTGGGATTGTATATAGGGTATGACAGAAAATATGCAACCATTCTAGTTGTGGTTTTGTTCCCGAAGCCTTGGTCAATCATGCTAAATGATCACGCAGATCATTCTTTCCACTGTATTTTTCTGTCATCCAAGTATTTGCATACCCAAATCTTCACTTCATCATTCTTCTATATTATTTTCATCTAGTAAAGTTCTTCTTCTGCGTACCCCACCAATGGTTAGGCGTCGCACGCAATGCCAATTCCAGTGCTTAGAGTCCATTCTCTTCTGATACTTCCCTTTCAAATTCATCCAAAGACAACACAAAAGTCAACCCATCATAATGTGGAATATTTGTTACCTCAGTTGAGACACAATGCAATGATTTGGTCATCATATTGCAACGAAGCATGGATACTTCATGTAGTCCATTTTTCTAGTCCTCGAATTGTTGCTCCAAGTCTGAGGCGTAGGAGCTATCCATGTCCCATGAAATTTGTCCATCAACTATGGGATTGAACCAATATTTATCTCACGTTGTTATCTTTTATATCTGATCCGGGTCATCATCACCTTCTACATAGTTGCAGACATGTTTAGTATAATGCGCTCCATCTCCAGGGTCTAGTAGCACTACAAACCTAAGCTAATTCTTCACAAATTACATATTCCTCTTCTTCAAGTTTCTTACCCTATTCATATCAATAGCCTAATCAATCCTTGGTAGCACAAGGTAGGGGTTACTGTCATCCACTATCTCAACGACCTCAAAGTTAGCCAACGCTCTCATCCCTTCAATGTCCACTGTTACACCATATAAGTGCACCATCGGAATAATCTTCTACTCATTTGCGATGTGCAACTAAATAGGGACCACTACAACACAGGTCTCCCCATAATATTCCATGCCTACCTAGGCAAGACATTCGCATCAGAATCCAAATCCATGATTACCTGGTCCATTTCATATTCACCTAGCCTCATCTCACGCCCTATTCACATCTTACGCTTAGAAATATTTATTATTATTTGTTGTTCAGCGAGAGTCTTTTATTTATTTTCACACTTGTCAATTAGCTCTTGCAACCCTTCTACTGCTTTTTGGTCATGCAATAACTTCATACATGTCTCCAAAAAAGTAGCTAGAACTGAATGATCTACTTCTCAGGTTGCACTAGTCTCAAGTGCTTTCTCCTAACTTCGTGAGGTAGAGTACTTAGTGAATTTATTCTTAGCCTCCATGAAGGTCTCTACAGCGCCATTAAGATCAAAATATACTTCCTTCTTAGTAGCCTTGTGCACCCATCTGTATTCCTGAGACTCCTTTCCTTTATTTGCACCAGTCGTCATGCCACTTCTCAGCATGATATTTATGTTCTGATCCTCTTCGCGGGGTTTAAACCTCATCATCTGAATGTTCTATGTAGGATGTTTTGGTTATTCCTTCTTTTCCTGCATCTTTTCCAAAAGGACTCAACATTCCTCTGTGACATGGTCAAACTGTTGACAATACTAACATGATGGACGTGTGAGATTTGTACAATCTTGTGTGAACTACTCGGCTTCACCACAATTATAGAAGATTACCTTCGCATGCCCTCCACTTGGTCCAATGCTCCTTCCTCATCCTTGCCCTTGGAATCCTCCATGTGTAGCCCCTTCGCCTTGATTCGGAGGTCAATTCTCTGCCTGCATTTTGTAGGTAGGGGTTTTGTCCATCATCAGCTCATAACTCCTACAATGGTGTTCATCATGTCCTACTGACTTACAAAAGTTGCAAAACAACTGCTGAGGTGTCTATATCAATTTTTGTAATAAATGGTCACTATCAGTAGCATGCTACCTTGTAACCTGTTAGATAGTGCACCATAGCACTACTCCCTTGCTTGTCTGAACATTGTTCTTTGGTTTCAGGGGAGCAGGACCTCCCCCTATAATATAGTTCTTATATACTGGGCAATGATCATTATCATGTCCATAACTCTGACATTTCAGATAGTAGATCCCAGCGCGTACCTTTTGCTATGCTTCCCTTCCTTTCTTTAAGCTCCACAACTTCAAGTGTAGGCTTTCCAGCTGCGAACGAATCTGTTTCTCTCCAAGGTTCATATCCTGAATATGCAATGCATCCATCCTCATCGTGATCTCTAAGGCTTCTTATTGTGTTTCTATTTTCTATTGTGACTAAGGTATTCTTAAATTTGGGAAAAACGATACTATAAACCAGTCTCGATGCTCGGAATATGAGATTAACATATTAGACTTCTTGCTGAGGCACTTCAAACTCTGATCAAAGTCCCAAGGTGTCTCATTAACCTTCTGTCGGATTTCCTTAAATTCAATTACTGACTGCACCTTTGGCTTAGGCTTACTAAACTCCTTGTTCAAAGCTAGCTAGGTATCGTGATGGGGTTATTAGTGCAATACTTGACTTACCATGTTAATGCGCGATCCTGCAAGGTTGTAACCAATTGTTCTTTCTTAATATTATCATCAGTAATCTTCTATGTTATCCAAACAATATCTGCGACAAACCAAAACTCTTCTGGATGTTTGCTCCCTGATCCTTTAAAAATCAGAATTTTCATTGTGTTCCCCATGTTGAATGGTGGGAGTGGAGGTGGAGGTGTAGGTGAAGGTGTATTAGGCGG
Organism: Pinus taeda; assembly: GCA_000404065.3. Classification (NCBI taxonomy): domain Eukaryota; kingdom Viridiplantae; phylum Streptophyta; class Pinopsida; order Pinales; family Pinaceae; genus Pinus; species Pinus taeda. The sequence continues at coordinate 6,766 of APFE031621113.1, forward strand.
AGGTGGAAGAAGTGGCGGAGTGGATGGATGAGGTATCCTCAGAATACCCTATGTTATTAACTTAACTACTCTTCATGACATAGTCAGCACTGTCCTTTCATCATCCCTTGAAGGGGGTTCAATGAGCAGACTATATTCTAGGCTAGATCCTCTTTTTCTCCTAAGGATCTCCTGCTTTGCATAGCCCCAAACATCAAGGTAACTGCATAACCCTCTTTTCACATAACAACATTTTAATCCAAGTCTATAGTGATTTCAAATACCTACCTCGCAGTCCTTTAAAAATTATTCATTCTACTTCACTATAGTTGATGTTACTGTCGATCATGAAATAAGTCACAAAACTTCCCAATGTGTGATAAATCCAATGATCCACAACCTATGCGATATTGCTTCCTAACGTCTCCAGACATCACACCAATTTAGGAATCCACACTATACGGCCTTCAAGCCTCCACGTCCCTTAACTATTGACAAATTTAGACAACCATTGGTATATTTCTTCAGAGAAGAAACAAAAGAATGCATTGGTTTCGTCTATATACAAAAATATCTGCAACCACTTCTCCTTGGATAACTTAGGGCTCCTATTCTCCTGAGCCACGAATGCGTAGGATTTTCAGTCAATCAACTTATCAAGCTCTATTCATAGGAAACCATTTATCACATAGCCCTCAGAAAGATCTCGGTCTTGGCAACAGAACCAATTTTTGGCTTAAGGGGGCCTGACCCAAGTTCAGAGTCGTTCATGCCAACAAACAAAACCCAACTATTGGCCCTTTTGGAAACGACCCGCATAGTGCACATTGTAGTATCACCCTAAGCAGTATTGGGGGATGCTAGAACTAGGTTTCTGCATCCAGGGACATGTGATAAGTGGTTTTTAAGTCTCTGCAGTTCATATCTTCCTTCGTGCAGATTGGTATCCTTCTAGGGTTTGCTACTATAACCCGGGTAAAATGGCTTGTAGACCTTCATGAAGGTCTACGATTAGTCTTTACACATCTTAAATAGGAAAATTATCTAGATTCGAGCATCAATAAATAACCCTAGATCTGCCTTCACGCAGATCTATCCAATTCATTAGAAAACATAACATAAATAACTCTTAACTTCGTGAACACAAATAATTACTTAAAACATGTGTAGGAATTTACAGGGTAAGTTCCTCAGACAGAACACCAAAGGACACCACTCACAAACAAATCACAGATCAATACACCAGTATTTTTGACATGGTTAAAACCCTCGAAGAGGGAAACAGTCCATGGCCTAAGCTAATGCGGCCACTTCAGGCAATTTATTAATACAAGAATTAAATTTTAGATAAGCTTCTCTCATGAACAATTAACCTACAAATGACCCTCCATGCTCTTTAAATACAGATCATGGACCAATCGGGTGTTAAGCCACGGATCAAGTGTCAGTAATACCGAGGAGAGAATGAACCATTGGATCACTACATATCGTGACCGTCGAATTGTAAGTTACAAAAGTACAGAGTAAAGAAACACACTTTACCTAACTCTACACTAGACCAAGTTATACTTAACTATTTCCTATGTGTCGGAATATCCAAAAAACATGCATAAGTAAGATAGACTCAGTAGTTTTTCACAACATTCATACATTATTCCATGAAAACATATTATTGAGCAACAAAATATAACATAAGAGGAGTTGACAATGCTACCGAAATGCAAGATAATTCTTCAAAATCAGTATTTATTCAGCTGCAACATTCAAATTATAGATTTCTCCGCCCTATGCACTTAGCTGTAGGGGTCCATGCACTCAGCTACGGACTTACCAATGCCTCCTATGCACTCAGCTGCATGAGCCTTCCCCTTCTCGCCTAAGTAGAAAAAGAAGAGCCTTCCTTCTTGAGCACTTTCCCAAAACAACAAAACCCATTCAAAGTTCACAATTCTTCATTCTAGGTTATCCCTAAGGCTCACTATGACTCCACTACTTATAGCCTTCTTCCATGCAATACCATGGTCTGTGGACCATGGGAGAATCTTATAAATGACCCAAAACAAGGGGCCACAACCCCTTTGACTTGTATCTAGTTGTGCGCTCCACATCCATATTTCGCAGAGATTTTACATTCTTTACCAAAAAAAAATTACAAAATTGGGTTAAACTAATACCAAAACTAACCCTAGGGACCCTAACCTAACAATTGAAAATATTTTATACCACAAAATTGGCCATAATTACTATGAAATGAAATGATACTACTAAATTAATTAAGAAAATAACTATAGCTAGAGGCATTAGGAAATATGTCCATTAGAGTTCTCCTTATGATGAAATGTTTTGTGGAGCTAATTATTTTTAAGTTGTTTGTATAAAAGCTAAACATTTATCTCTATATGACTATCATTAATTTCTAGATTACATAGATACTAGAAGGGCCGCATCTCCATCAATTTTACTACAGATTCTAGGAGAGGAAATAATAGTAAAAGCTACAGATTCTTCAACATAGAGATCCAATTCACAAGAAACTATACATGTACAAGTTTCTCCTATTTTTTTCTCATGAACCCAAAAATTCACAAGATCCAGGGTATCTCAACATTATACATGACTAATAGGTATTTTAGAATATCACTTCACAATCTCCTAAGAGAACAAAAGAATCCACTATGTTAGAAGCACATACTAAAAATATATTTGGGAAACAATCATCTTCCTCTCTTCCTAGTGTTCTTTGGTCTATTCTAGTGGAATATAGTGTATTGATTAAGGAACATATCAACATTTTACAAGGTTAAAATAAAATATGAGTGTCTCTTGATCCTATGCCTCAACTTGGAATAGAGGAAATACAACCCGTCTAATTCTTTTATAGGTTGCAACTCAAATACATTCTCAAGAAACACATAAAGAAAAGAAATATCATAGAAACCACATCCCTACCAACAACCTCTTTAAAGTTGGTTTGGAATGGATCTTAACTTACTCTTGATAAAAAAATATCAAGAATTAACTGTAAACACACAGGCTTATACAAATGCTAACATTGTGATGGAAACCAAAGTAAAGGAATTTATTGCTTAGAATATTAAGCGAATCAATCAGATGGAGCAAGAGTCCTCCTAAATTAAAGAACAAATGCAATTTCATATTTCTCAAGTCCAAAGTTGGTTCAAAGTTGAGAGCTCATAGAAAGATACAAAAATCAAATAATTACAAATGAAGGTGAAAGTGTTATGAAACCAACTCAAAAAAATATAGAAAATATAAATCAACAACATAGAAATCATCCTCTTTGAGGGGGAAACCTCCTTTACATTACACAAATGAATAATTCTTGGATCATACAAATGAAAAAACCTCCTATCTATATATACGAGTCTAAGTGGTCACAATATAATCAAACCTGACTTAACAATAATAATATAAGGGCACAAAAATAACAATAGTGGGCTTCTATGGGCCACAATAATAACAATATGGGGACAATAGGGGAACAACAATAACAATAAGGGCTAAAATGACAATTGTAATGGGGGAACACTAATATTATAGGGACCTATCATGCCTCTCTCCTTCAATGAAGTGTTGTCCTCAACATGGGAGTAGATATGGATGCTTCATTATAAAAGTCTTGTCCTCTCACGTGGAATCTTCAGTGGGTAAGTTCTTCCACTTGATGAGATACTCTGAAATAGATCAGTTTCGTAGCTATCAAATTCTTGTTTCTATGACTGCTTCAGGTTCCAATATGATTTTTCCTTCCTCATTAAGTTCTAAAAATATTTTTTGAACTCGGAGATTGTCACCTATAACATTATTTAAGCATGAAACATGGAAAATTGGGTGCACTCGAGAAGCTGCAAGAAGATTCAATTTGAATGCCACAGTAGCTATCTTTTACAACACCTTGTACGGACGATAATACTTTGGTGATAATTTATCATCCTTCTTAGCTTGCTTGAGGGATATTGTTTATATGGTTGTAGCCGTAGGAATACCCAATCACCTACATGAAAACTTCTTTTGCTGCAATGTTGATATGCCTGTTGTTTCATTCTATTTTGCGCCAAGGTGAGGTTATCCTTTAAGAGTTGAAGAACTTGTTGTCGATGCTCGATGTGATCTTCCACTAATTTAACCTTATAATTTTCTCTTAAATATGATGTGATGTGAGGTGGATAACATCGATAAAGAGCCATAAATGGGGTCATTTTTGCTTCAGTATGGAAGGACGTGTTATACCACCATTCAGCCAGAGACAACCAATTGACCCATTGTGTATGTTTATCAGATACAAAAGAAGGAACATATCCTTGCAGAAATTTGTTTAATATCTCAGTTTTCCCATCAGATTGAGGATGATAATATGAGCTATGACCCAACTGAGTACCAACACAACAAAGTAATTCTGTCCAAAAATTTCAAGTGAAAATGAGATCTTTGTCGCTTACAATAGTCTTTGGGTTTCCATGTATATTTTGAATTGTTTCCATAAATGTAGTAGAAACTGTACTCACTTTAAATGGATGAAATAATGCAAAAAATTGTGCATACTTGGTAATTATGTCAACAACCACCATGATAACAATTTTTCCTTCGGACTTGGGTAAAGCTATGATAAAATCCATTCAAAACGCCTCCCAACATTGACTTCGAATGGATAAAGGTTGTAATAGACCTGGGGTCTTAATTGTTTCAACTTTATTTTGTTGGAAAACTAAACATTTTGCCACAAACTTTTGAATATCCGATTTAAGGCCATCCGAAAAAAATCATTCTTAACCTTGTGTTAAGTTTTCAGAAATCCTGAGTGCCCTCCTAAGGGAGAGGTCTACAATTCCATAAGAATATTTTCTTTGAGTTGGGAATTCTTTCATAAGTCTAAGTGATCTTTGTACCATAACAAATCATTTTTCCAACTAAATGTATCAAATGTACTGGGATCCTGTTGTAAATTTTGAATGAGTTCCCACACTTCGTCGTCATTCTTCCATTCATCCCCTGCTTTGTTTATCCAATCTAGTTGTATAATAGAAATGGCGCAAAGAAATGCTTCCACATCCTGATCCTCTTGAGAGTGCATCTGCCACAACATTTTTCTTCCAATTTTTGTAGATGATTTGAAAGTCATAACCCAACATCTTTGTGACCCATTTTTTCTGCTCTCCTAAAGATAATGTATGTTCTAAAGTATTTGAGACTATCATGATCCTTCTTTACCTTGAAGTATCTTCCCATTAGGTAGGGTTTCCATTTCTTAAGTGCATGTAGTATTTCCAAAATTTCCTTCTCATAAATAGCTTTGTGTAAATAATTTCCTTTGATTGGACGACTTTTCAAAGCAATGGGTCTTTCTTCTTGCATTAAAATGGCACCAATTCCATTTCCTGAGGGATCACATTCCAAAATAAAGGTTTTTGTGAAGTTTAGCATAGCTAAGACTGGTACATGGCACATTTCCTCTTTAAGATGTTCAAAGTCCTTTGTTGCTTCTGGAGTCCATGAAAATTCATATTTCTTCAATAATTTTGTTAGTGGTGCTTATATTCTCCCACAATTCTTAACAAACTTGTGATAATACCCTGTCAACCCAAGAAATCATTGCATATGCTTTATGGATGTGGGGATTTTCCATTCCTTAATGGTTTTAATTTTTCTAGGGTCTACCTTAACAACTTCATGAGATATAATATGACCCATATATTCCACCTCTTTTACTCCAAAGAAACATTTGGAGATTTTTGCTTATAATTGTTTCTCCTCCAATAGTTTGAGCACCCTGTCAACATGTTAAACATGATCCTTCCAAGACTTGTTTTAGATTAGTATATCGTCAAAAAATACTAACAAAAAATTTCTAAGGGTGGGTTTGAAAACGGAATTCATCAAACCTTGAAATGTAGAAGGTGCATTGGTAATGCTAAAAGGCATGACCAAAAATTCATAATGACCCTCATGAGTTCTAAATTTTGTTTTCGGAATGCCTTCCGTCTTCATTCTGATTTGATGATATCCTAAATGAAGATCCAACTTGGTGAAGTAAATTGATCCATGCAATTCATCCAATAATTCATCAACAACAAGGCTGGGAAATTTATCTTTAATAGGGAGCTTGTTGAGCTCCCTATAATCTGGACACATGCACCATGATCCATCCTTCTTGTGAACTAATACTACTGGAGCAGAGAAAGAACTTTGACTAGGTTGAATTATACCAGCCTCTAGCATTTATGCAACCATACATTCAAATTCAATCTTTTGGGCATAGGGATATCTATAAGGATTGATGTTTGGAGGAACACTTCCTAGAATCAAATGAATAACCTTGATCATTGTCATGAATAGGTAAGAGGAATTTGGGAGTCTCGAATCACTTGGATTGATTGTCCAAGAGTTTTTGGAGATCTGGAGAAATAGATGATTTCGATGTGGGAACCTCTAGTGAACATAATTGTGCAAGTACACCTCGTTGTTATTTCTTTAGAAGCTTTTTCATTCCATTAGAGCTGATTATATTTCTTGGTTTCCCTGCGATACCCATTAATTCAACTTCCTTTCCTTCTGAAGAAAATTTCATGAAAAGTTATTGAAAATTAAAAGATATTTTACCCAAGTATTGTAGCCACTAGACTCCTAGTACATCATCAACACCACTCATTGGAATGGAAAGAATTGGGTTATTCAATACATATTCTCCCATGGATATCTTGATATTATGGCACTTTCCAGAGAAATTTATGACTCCTCCACTTGCAACAATCACTTGACACTTTGGTGTTGGATATAAGAAGCAATTCAATTCCTAGGCTATCTTATAATGAATAAAATTATGGGTACTTCCTGAATCAATCAACACTATTACCTTTTTCTTCTTGATATATCCTTCTATCTTGATAGTTTGAGGAGTGGTAATTCCAGCCAATGCATTACAATATATGGTCAGATTCATGTATTCTTTCTCTAGGGTTTGTTCCTAGTGTATATCCTTTGATTTTGATGTTTCTTGATTATTTTCTTCCTCCTCTTGACAATCTATGTAAAATAATTTCTTTTCAACACAATTATGACCTATTTTGGAGTAGTGAAACCCTAGAATCCAAAGCTCTAATACCAAATGTTATAAAACCAACTCACAAAAGGATAGAAAATATAGATGAAACGACTTAGAAATCAACCTCTTTGAGGGGGAAACCTCATTTACATTACACAAATGAATAATTCTTGGATGATACAAATGATAAAACCTCCTTTCTATATATAGGAGTCTAAGGGGTCACAATATAATGAAAGTCGACATAACAATAATAATATAAGTGCACAAAAATAAAAATAGTGGGCTTCTATGGGGAAAAATAATAACAATATGGGGACAATAGGGGCACAACAATAATAATAAGGGCTGCAATGAAAATAGTAATGGGGGAATCACTAGTACTATAGGGACCTAATAGCAATTAGCTAAGACACATAATCGATTTCACACAATTCAAGCATGAAGCTATCAATATTAATCAACAACTACAACATGAGAAATAATTATTTTGACATAATTTGCATATAGTGCAGGTTTAAGTAAATCTTATTCATTATCGGGATGTAGGCTTCTATGAGTAGAGATAATTAGATAAATGTTTTCGAGATCGACCGCATGAATATATTAGTTTTCGATGTGTTTCGAACCAACTAATGTGGTTCATCATCAAGGCAAAGAGATTTTTCATTCTTATCTTAATGATATTTTTGAAATGGAAACTAAGTATGAAGAAAAATATAGAAATGGACTTAACTTATTTCATGACCAGATGATAAACAAAATACACCTTCCCAAACTGTCCATAATTACCAGAATAGAATAAGACACAGTTCTATATGCCAGGAAGGCCCATATGTGTCTAGCTAAGGAAATAATCAAGGCAATAGAATGGATTATTGATCCTATAATGGAGTTTATTTCTCAATCTCTTAAAGAGACATAACTACTACCAACATACCTAAAGACAATTATTCCCCGGGAATAGGCATTGAACGTAGAAGTACAGGAGGACAAAGTTGAAACTATCAACAAAATTTCAATGTTACGTATTGTAAATATTGAGGAAAACTAGGAATTATTGATTAAACACCATAATTATTAGAAGGTAACTAAAGGAATAAAAGATCATATCAATTAAATGTTTTCATCACTAAAATCCTAGGTATACAGGAGTGAAGCCATTATTAGACCCAATTCATCTCTATAATTGCAAGAGCTTCTAGAATTCCATAAAATATTAAAATCAATCAACAATTCACTCACATTAGACGACTCAAAACCATCATTCCCAAAACTATGTGAAAACCCATTCAAAAAAAATGAGTAGGTTTGCCTCACTTCCTATAGTTGGCCGCACATTAATACACATTTTTTGTTCTCTAGAAGTTGGGGATTTTGCTTTCATAGTGATGATCAATTGGGACAATCAAATTCCCGCACAATTTGTACTATCCAAAAGTTAGGGTTTCTGCCACTATATTATTGATCAATTGGGATTTCCAAATTCCTACACATTTTGTAATACCGTGATTTTTGGATTTCGACCAATGTAGTATAGACCAACCGGGAGTACTCCTTTCAGAGTTAAAAGAAAAGTTTGATGGCCACAAAAATCTACTTGCAAGAGACCTACCCCACAGGATTATGGTTGACGGGTTGATTGTAGCCATACCATCTACCAGTAAGGCGCTATTTGTCACATGGTCCCAACTTTTTCTGAAGTGATTTCAACTGACATACATCAACAGACTCCTTGCTCGCATTCATTGAATCCTTTCTAATATCAAGTAAAACAAAATTTATACCATGGAAATTGTACGGTAACTACAAGCTATGGTAAATGTTACGAAAGGAGTTACAGATCTAGAAGCATGCCTCACCACCTCCATCCAAGACATAGTTACAAAGACCTTGGAACCGATACAATAGTACATCAATGCTAAATACCCCATGGGGGAGGGGAAAAATGTTTATGGACAATTGGAATGAGAATATAGCCACCATCAATATGAGTGGTATCATCATTTCCATGGGGTCACCAATGTTCTAGCTGTTGGATACCTATACCAATAGGTTTCATATTTCATGATTGGATATCAAAGGTCCAAATATGCTCTGCTTTGGCAAATGCAAAGATCTCATATTTCCCTAAGAAGGCAATGTCTGTATCAGTTTTGATAAGAACTCAATTTTGATGGGTGATCCAACAGTGTAATTTGGATCTGCCATGTTTCAATTTCCATGTTGTAGAATAGAGATGATACTGTCAACGGTTTATTATTGCAGTAAAGCTAGGTAGAGAACAAAGGGTCCAACTTATTAATCGGGACCTTGGAGGAATAAGGGTCTGATTAGATAGGGGAAGAAAGCAAAAGGCCAATAAAAAGAAAGGCAATCAAAGGGTTTGCAAGTCCAAATGCACCCTCCAAGAAGGAACAAAAAATGCTAGGAAATCTAGTTGGGTAGGTAGCTGGGGTTGCAGAAAAGTTGTCTCTTTCAAGACTAAGCTTGCTGAAACATCTACAAGAAAGGCAACACACTGAAGCATGACTAATCTCCTTGTTTTCATCTGTATGTCACTCATTACTAACACCCTGCCCCAGATGCACAGAGCACAGAAATTAATATCTTTGAAATATTCTTATGGCTTTAAGAAGCCACATTTCTTGTGTAAAAATCCTTTCATTTTGATGTACTCCTTATTTCAAGTTGTTTTTCAAAGAAACTTTGCTAAATCAGCCCTCACTCATATGTTCCCTCCATGCTAACAGCTAACTCTACTATTCTATCCCCCTATACCCCTTTATCCCTATTAGTATAAACACCATGGTGTATAAACCCCACAATGCATAAATATCCCCTCCCTGGCACTATAGCCATAATATTCCCTCCCTGGGACTTGGATTGACACCCGGTCAAGGTCAAGAACCCATGACTCACCTTTTGCTTCCCCTGAAACCACTTTCCCTACCCAAAATGCAAAAACCTTGAAAAACCCTCAAAAACCCTCAAAAACCCTCAAAAACCTTGAAAAACCTTTGAAAAACCCAAAAAATTACCAAAGGGGTGGAAAGCCTTGAAAAATTACCCTCCCCGCGCTTTATCCTAAGGTCGGGGGTCATTTGCCCTTTATATTTTATAAAACCCGTTTTGACCCTCTTTTCTATAGTTTGCGCCTATAAATGATTTTTCGCCCGAACCCATGCTAAACCCGCAAAAAACCCCTAATCCTAAAGTTCCCGGCGTATTATTAAACTGAATATTTTAATGGCCGGGCGGGCCCCATCCAAACATGCACGACCAGTCGGAGGACCCGCCAGCCGTCCGATCTCCGTCGGTCGAGATCCAAGGGTGGGCGGTCAATATCACAGCCCGATCTGCTGACCGTTAACGTCCGGGGAGAGTGGTTTTGGGCCCGTACAAGGACGTGTGGCGAGCGCGGAGGCTGTTCGGAGCTCTCTCCTCGTTACCACCTTTGCTCCAAAAGCGGTGCGGGGAACCCGCTTACCACCACTCCACTTACCGCCTTCCACCACCACGTCACCCTGACGTCACCTCACGTCCGTCCGCTCCCGCGCCCCAACAACCTCCATGCTGTCTTGCCACCGCATCATCCTGCCACCGTGTCCGCCACTCTGGCCATCACGTCAGCGCCGCGTCATCACCGTACGGCAGGCCCACCATGACGTCATGCTGACGTCATCAGCGGAAAAGCGCCAATCGCGTTATTTTACAAAAATTAACGTTATAACCGGCCGAATAAGCCGTTTTTTGTCATTTTCACTTGATTAAGAGAGCGAGCCATTAAACGACCAGCTGCTGTGAAATTTGACCCCGACAGCAAATTTGAAGATTCCGACCGTTGAAAGTCCAAAATTCACGGTGCCAAGCCTCCACAGCTCAGCTCGCAAGTGTCCAAGCAGGTTTATCCAGGTATTTAGCCAGTTTCCTCCACTTCGCCCGTGCTTTCTAAATTCTCTGTAAATCCACCAATTAACACCATTAAGACCTGCAAATTATAGTTCTGCCTATCACATAAAGCCTGTCAAGCAACCTACAGCACCCTAAAACCACAATTCAGTGAGACAGCGCTCGTTTCGCGGGCTGAAACCCCGAAATCCTTCCCGAGGTACTCGGCATTGTTCCCTTTTGCCAAGTACAATCCAACTGCTATTACAACAGAGAAACCTGAGGAAACCCTGCAAAAATTCTCAGTAACCATTCATACCCTGTGAATTTCACAGAAAAAACAGATAACCCAGCTTGTAAATTCCCTCTGCAAAGGAAGAACTCACTGTATTAGCAGTTGAGTTAAAGCCAAAAGCACTTGATTGAATAACTGCCTATTCTTCCACAAAACAGCTCCTATCATGGCGTCTCCTGCAACTTCATCCATCAGTGTGGCCTCAAAGAGTCAGACAAACAAACAGCTGGAAGCCCAGACTCTAGTAGATAAGGATAGTCTCATTGGAGACTTTGAAGGAAGCAGGGACTTTTTACAGACCTTCAGTAGGTTAAGGGAAGACCACAAGAATGGACATGGCACACATGGAGTCTGGGAGTCAAACCTGCCCTACTACTGTCTCCCAGCTGTGAATGTTTTCCCTGAAATCATTCACCTCTGTGCTGAACATTATGATGCAGAGCATAGAGCCATCAGCACTTCATCAGGGAGGATCCTTTTTCAAATCAGTGCTGAGACCATCAACAAAATGCTACATTTTGATCAGACAGAATTGCTGATCCCATTCTCTATGAACCAGTTGATGGACGCTGGTGACAAACTGACTCATGAAGAACTACAGAGAATCAGCAGAGACTTCATGAGGCCTGAATGCCAGACCTCAGAGCCCCCTCCATATCTGAGTGATCAATTCAATGAGGTGGGCAGGCTATTACTGGACATGATAGCCTATGTATTGGGATACCAGGACAGTGAACATGTGGACAGATGCATGCTAGCAATGCTATCTGTATACAGCCCATATGAACCCCCTGTCAAAAAATACAACTTTGCCAAATTCATAGCCAACAGAATCCATGATCAGCTAACCAAACTGGACAGACAGGGGGTCTTCAGGTATTCAGGTTACCTTTACCATATGTTCATGTACTATCACTCTGAAACCTTCCCATGCCATATCAGAAAGCTGGACTAAACAGGGGAAAGAAGGTCTGTTATCTTCTGGATCTCAGTCTATCACAACGTGACAATTTCACCATACACCTTTTGTGAATTTGTTGACCAATTTGTCTACCCACTCTGCTGCATGTTAATGAAGTCCCCACCTCCCAGAGTGTCCAGTGAGATCAAGAAAGCTCTGCAGCTTTCCAAGAAAAACAAAATAGGTGACTGGTACCTATATGAGCACCATACAGTCTTCAGGATCTACGGATGTGAGGTCTGCCCATATAGACTCCCAAGATATGTGCCAATAAGATTATTTTCCCTTGAATACTATAGACAATTGGTTCAATTAGACCTCACCCATTTCCATGATGCCAAGAAAAAGGCTCACCTCAGCCTCAAGAGTGAAATGGGCCCCTTCATTATGAATAGGAAGGAAGGATGGGAGGATGCAGATCTGATCCTGAAAAACAAATACAAGCTCTCCTATAGTTTTCGGTGGGTCCCTTATGACCCTCAAGGAGTCATCTCGGCTAGGAGAACCAAGTATAGGCTCCATGCCATCAAGCATTGCCAATACCCTCACATAGAACAATATGCCAATTTGCAAGAATGGCAGCCAGATACTCTAGCTGAAAGTTTAACTGAGGAAGAGAAAATGCTTAAGAATGTAAAGGAGCTTGAAAAAACTATTGACCTGGATTATGTGCAGCAGGTACCCTTATTATTGCCTTACACAGTAGGACAAGGGACCTCAACAAAGACTCTTGTACTTCAAGCACCTTCAACATCAAAATCAGCCATGGACAAAGGTAAAGGCGTATTAGGGGCAGAGGATAAGCAACAGGAAAAACAGACAGAGCAACAGGCTCAACAACAGGCAGAACAGCAGAAAACAGAGCAGGAAACTCAAATGGAGACTGAACAACAGACGGGCCAGCAGCAAGAACAAGTGGAAAAGCCACAGAATGGGCTGCCAAAGACCCCTGCTCTGCAAACTCCACCTCCACAAACGCAGCAGTCCAGTGCCCCAGTCTTACAGACTTCGGTACATGAAGAAAGGGGAGTTAAAAGGCATAGAGAAGACTCCACTCCTCTCAGTGGACCTTCAGAACAGCCAGAGGCTAAAAGGCAAAGGGCAGACTCCCCTGAAATAGAAGACATCACTGATGATGTCTTAGACATTGAGAAGGACAGGGAGAGCAGCCTACAAACAGGAACAAGCTCCTTCCAGCAGGAGCAAAATTTACAAGTCAGTTTGGAGGTGGCCTCCCAATCTCAGCAGAGCAAGAAGCCTAAGAGCACCAAGGCTTCTTTTATAGAAATCAAGGCTCAAAATGAGTTATTGAGGCAGGAGGTGTACAAACAGTTTATAAATGCTACACCGACCATGCAGGAAAGGCTGATGGCAGTCTATGACATCCAAAAAGAGAAGATGATCTTCAGCCATTTCAAA
>APFE031621114.1:0-24586 GCA_000404065.3 Pinus taeda
TAGTACAAGAGCTAATGGGGTTGTAGCTCCCTTCCAGAAGTAACTGGAAAACGAGAGAGGGTCGTAGCCCTCTGCAGGTTGTAGCCTGCATACTGGTAAAGGACTACACCAGTACATTGTAAAAGAAGTTTCTTATTAAAGGAAGAAAGAGACGAATTGCAGCAAGTGGTTTTCACCCACATTGGGTTTCCACCTTATATCATTGTGTTCATGTGTGCTTCTTACGTGTGATGATCTGTACTATTTTACTACACCTGTTTACTGTTAATGTGGTTAATAATGTTCTGATGCATTTACTGAAGATAAGCTAACTGAATCTTAAGATTGCTGCATATACGCTTGTTTCATTTAATACAGTCGCGTATATATGCGTATATCCTTAACTGAAGTCGCGTATGTGAATCTGAGTGTGAAGATGAAAAAGTTTTACTGATCTGATAATACTGATTCAACCCCCCCTCTCAGTATTATTTCCAACATGTGATTGGGGTTGTAGTGCCCAAATATGTCTATAACAGTTGCCCCCTAAAGCATGAGGTCGTAAATCTTCTGATGTCGGGTGAAATGCTTTATCACGAGGATCCGAGGTTTTTCGAACTGGAAGGTGACCCGTGTAAAATACAATACAATACATTATCTTCATATTATTTCATGATCTAGCTGAGGCGGGAATTCCCATGCTCAACTTTATAAATTCATTTTCATGTACATAGAATAGACAACTGTCTATGTTACAGACTGGTGATTCTTGTAGAGTCATCATCCCTTAGCTTGGATGATCATCTGTGTAGCTATGGAAGACATCTGATGTCTTTATTTTCCTGAATATATCGTAGCCTGGATGGATGAAACTAGATTCGGGGTCTTCAAGCTCATTCAATCTTTGCCCGATGTACAAGTCGATCCATGTGAAAAGACGTTCTGAAGTCGAAAATGGAAAGACATCCCCTGATTACTACCCAATGATGTAAGCTGTTAACAGGCGTGAGAGGAATCACTGATGATGATAATGACCCTAAAGGTACTACAGTACAATTCACATGGTGTGAATATAGGATCTAATGTCGAACACCATGCAAAATCTTTTGGTCAAAGGCCATTGATGTAAACCTGTCGCTGGAAGTGAGAAACTTGCCATTGAGGCACGCAAGCTTCAAAGTACTGAAAGGGTTGTTCCTAAGTCAAATTCTTGGATAATGAGCCGATGTCGACAAGAAGTGACCCATCGTAGGAGAGCCTTAATGAATCCCACATCTATGACATGAAACGAAGCAAATGATTTTCTGGAGGTGAAAACGATCTGATGATATACGGTTCATGAATGGCGGTCATGAAAAATGGAGAGTGAAGGCATTGCAGTGGATGAGGTGTTAGCTAGGTTGGTGAATTCTCTGAATGACTTCTCTTGAACATATCAGTGACATTGAGATGGATCGGTAGCATTAACCCCATGGATGGTATGGAGAACCAATGGTGATGGTCAATGGAATAACCCAACTCGACTCAATCATGGTGATAGAGTGAAAGTGTCATGTTCAAGAGCCACCTGCTACCAATGAAGTTCTTCAAGTTTTCTTCCCTTTTTTCCTAGTCATTTTTGATCGGTACCTCTTTATTTTTTTCAAGATTGAGGAGGATAACATATGCTTGTTCTACAATTTTCCCTTTGGGCAAACCTGTCGCTATGTTTTAGTGAGCCTAGTGACAGTGAAACTCGCTCTTGTCCAGAAGGACACGTTTGTCACTATTGTTTTAACGAGTTTAATGAAAAAGATAACTCAGTCCTTTCCATGTTTAGAGATTTTGAAAAGAGATGAAAAGGAAACTCTAGTGGTCCTTTTTCGTGGCGTAATCCCTTAAGTCCAAAAATTTATAAAATAGTACAAAAGGGATGACTTTTTGATAGCTTTAGCGAGCCGAAAAATACAAGCGCTCGATCTTTTTATGTAATGATCCCTCAGGTCTAAAAAGATTAAAAGGTAGAGGAGGGATGGTGCTTCCCTTTACTTTAACGTGATGGAAAGGCCAGTAACTCGACAATCTTTTCATATTTTACGAGTCTAAAAGAGCTTAAAAGAGACTCGTTTTTTGAGGAACGAGTGATGTTTTCGGGTAGCAACTGGTTCCAAGTAAGTTTGGAACTTCTCAAACACGGCAGTGTAATGAGGGTGGCTAATAGAATCACTCATCACAGCTGTTCCTCAAAAGGGTAAACAATCAAGTTGAGGCGTATGATCGGCTAAAAGAGTGGAGGTGACGCTGAGAACACGACCAAGGCTCAAAAGTTTGATAACAATGCGATCACAAAGGTTATTTACCGAGGGTGGATTCATTTTTTAATGAGCTTGAATCTTTAGAAACTATGCTCAGTGGCGGGTTTAATTTTTAACGAGCTTGAACCCTACGGTAACATTGCTCGTGCCAGTCATCTTTTAAAGATGTCTCTTATCAGTAGGTTCATTTTTTAGTGAGCTTGCCCCATGCGAAACTTTGTTAATTGCCTTTTGTATGCAGGATAGAAACGACCAACTATAGAACTAACTACACTAAGAGTTAATGAATTACTAAGGTTAAGTAGGATAGTTTAGAAAAAACATTTACTTTTCTTTGCTGGGACCACCAACAAAAGTGAATGGTGTGAGCTTCCATTCACCTAACCTAAGAAGTTGAACTAAAAGTTACGGTAAAATACTACGAGGTTAGAGTTATGCTGGTCACTCTTCACTTGTGTAAAAAAGGTTTGCATGCCCCTAGTTGTTGAGAAAATGAGAATTTCTAGTTACCTTATGGAAGTTCCTGCCTTTAAGCAGGATCATCTCATCTGTGAAGTAGACAAAACACTTCCTCGGCTCTGTCCATTGAAATAGACGAAGGTGAATGGTGTGAGCTTCCAATTACATAACGTGCGAGGAGATCTTGTTCTAGACTGATCCCATATCCTACATGGAAATGGGGTTTTAGATTGGTCATATATCCTACAAGGAAATTTGTTTTTTCATCTAGGTTCGCCTGCCGAAGTAGACCAGGGTGCATGCCCCCTAAGCTTCGTCACATTCACCGAATCACTCATGGTAATTAGGTGGATGAACTGGAGGTTGAAGAGACATTCCTTGTGCAAACATACCATTTAGGGATGGTGTTTGACTCGTAGCCGTGTTTGAACCGGGAAATGAAAGCTGGTCGACAAGCTGCACCATTCTGCCTTCATATGGGAAACACATCACCCGAAAGAGTGAGGAAACAATAGCTCCCATGTTGTAAACGTAGTCACGCCCAAGGAGTAGATTGTAATATAGTGGCCCTTGGACTACCATCACATTCAAGTGAACGATTTTCCTTCTCAAAGTTATAGGAAAATTTGGAAGGATCCCTAACGGTCAATTGGTTCCTTTGTTGAAGCCTGACAAATTTCGATTCTCAGGCAGAAGCGATGATGAATCAAGTGCTTTCCAAGCAGTTGAGGAAGGGATACTCATGGAAGCCCCTTCATCTATGATAGTTCCAGACATGATCATTTTGTAAACTTGTACTATGATTCGGAATGGTGCATTAGATGGAAGGCGGGTTCCCGCTAGTAGATTCCAATAAAAGCAAATGACTGGATTGCTTGGAGGGGGGACCGAATAAATGGCTGGATGAATCTCTTGAAATGGGAAAATTCCCTCCTATGGTAAACGAAGGGGTAGATTTCCTCCATGTTCATCAGACTCTATGTTAACAAAAATAATCTGAATGGTGTCATTCTCATTCTCTTTAGAGACTGTATCATCTGAAGGTGGTCCTTATGAAGGCAAGACTGGGTCGACTACTGTCTCGATTGGTTGACTTTGGTCCGGTATGGACTCAGAGGGTTTATCTTCAATGATAGGTGTTTCGACCGACAACAGAGGTATGTCAGTCGGATTTTCAACTAGCAATGGACCTAGCAAGAGTTTCTTGTATCTAGGGGGAAGTCGCTGCGGTGAAGTAGGACAGTTATCCAAGACACTTTTAGCTTCTTCTAGAAAAGGAAAATGGTGGAGGGCATGATTGCCTTCACACAACCTACAAGGAAATCTAGATCTTCCTTTTGTCCATTGACTTCACTTCCACTAGTCGATGGTGAGTTATCAACATGATCGACAGAGGTTGATGACACTAGATGGTGCAAGCGGGGAGACCAGTCTCTCAATATCCATGGAAAACGAGGAAAATCTCGATGAAAGTGGTTTCCTTTGCAAATTATGCATGGAGATTTGGGTTTGGAAGGTGCGGTGTGCGGATTTTCGCTAGATGATGCATGGTTTCCCCCTTGCTTGACTGGCTTCTTCTTCTTCTTCTCCTTCCCTTTCTTCTTCTTCTTAGTTACTTGGTTTTTAGTATCACTAGTTTTACCAAGCGAAGAGGAAGAAGGAGAGGGAGAAACAAATGAAGCAGAAGGTGAGGGAGCAATTCCAGTATCATCTGGTTGCTGATTCGATTGCTGAAGAATTACGGTGTTTTGAATGAGAGAGGTTGAGAATAGCAATACCAGTAGGCCAATCGTGATTCCTGGAAGGGACAATGTAGCCATGTATTGAGCACCAATATCTCCCCAAGAAGAGAAAGGACTAGGATTCCCCCTAGTGGAAATCCTTGATTGGTGGACTCCATTATCTCAACCTAAGATCAATGAGGGAATAGGGATGTTATTCCGAATTAAATAAATTTTATGACGCTTTGACACAACTTTGCTTTTTAAATTTTTAAGAGTCGAGAAAAAGCTAAAGATGACTCTAGTCGCCTTCGATTTTTAATGAGCCTAAAGTGACAAGTGCTCGGATAGACCTTTTCTTTTAAGGAGTAAAAAAGGAACGAATGTGACTACTTTGGAAATCTAGATAGGGGGATTACCAAACCAATCGTGAAACTGTAATATACACCTTGCTGGTAAATTAAAGGAAATTACCAAGGACTTTACATATGGCAGTCAATCTTCCCGAATGTTGTGTTCAGTGCATTGTGATCGATAGGGCGGTAGACATGAATTCCTAAGGATAAAGGATATCACCCTATTGTGGTCTCCCAATATATACTCGACGGTACGGGGAGCACAAGTCCACACTGGCACTTGTCGTATCAAAGAGGAGGAATCACCCAACCTTCAATGAAAAGGATAGTTACCAGGTTTTACGACGCCGGAATAAATCTCTAGCCTAGACTTCTAGATGTTGTGCATTAGGTTCGAAAGCGTTTTTATGTTCATTGAGGTTTATTTTATAGTTGATATTTTTTAAGAAGTTTGCCTTTCAAGGTTGACCGTGTGACGTAGATGTAAAATTCCTAAATATGCAATCTAAAATGATAAACAGTGGCTTGTTTTCTTTTAGCAATGAAAATCCTAGCTACTAAGGAAAGAAGAGTACGATTCTTTCAACAGAGAGCAGAGAGCAGACCCTGAATGCACTTTTCCTAAATTAATTTCCGCATGCAGTCTAAACGCAAATGCATATGCATATATTTGTTTTTTCCATTTCCTTAATGTGAGGATGCCAAAAATAAAACTAAGTACAGATCTGAACTACTTTTCTTCAAAGCGACACTTTAGTGATTTATTTTCAAAATGAAAGGAAGACTAAGATGAAACTTTCAATTTCGAATGGAAAACTGCTTTCGACACTTCAAATATCGATGATTCAAATCAAATACAATTGAAAAAGTACAATCGACTATTTAGAAGAGGAAGACTTTACGACAATGTTCTTTTTGACTCATAATGACAGTTGCGACACTTTTGAATCAAAAGACGACAGTTTGATTAAGCTACTATTTACAAAGGAGGACTGTAAATGATGAAAAATACATAAAAAAAACATTCACAACTCCTGATCAATGGAGGCTAAATAATGTAAGGGAAGAAGGCTTCAACAATGATATACTGATCATAGGTAGAAAAACTACTAAATAGAGTTGAAAATAATGAAGAAAAAACCAAATTCCAAAGAGGGAAACAGTCTCATTCAATCATTGCACCTATCCTTAAGGGAAACATGGATGCATCTCACCTACAACACATGGGAGGTCCGATGCATCCAAAATGCTAGTTAGAGACAATGCGATGGACTAGGGAACGAAACTGAGCTTGGTTTTCACTCACAATTTGCAACTAGGTTCAGTGATTTAGACTGAGATTATGATGGATAGTAATAAGAAAGTATAGGGGTATGATCTTATGAGGTTATTGAGCTACCACAAGAGCACTTAGGATGTTTGCAAGTCAGATGTTCAGTTCATAAACCAACCTGGAGATTCATTGAAGCAGCGTTGATCTAATTTTCACTTGCATAGCAAGTGCAGTTCGAGGCCTAGCTAGCTTAACTTTAGGCTCCGTCTGTAGTTTATAAAGAAAACAACAGTAACAAACAAACAAACTATTCGCTCCCCAGTGGAGTCGCCATTTTGTTTTCAGGAAAACTAGTGTCTTTTTGATCTGCTAGTCCCACTAAGACACGTAGCTATCTTAGAAACAAACAATTCAAAGTAACTTGTGTTCTCCTTTATGTATGATAGATAAGAGAGAAGCAGAGAGCACCAACCTTAATCTTTCACTTGGCTCCTTGCTTGTTTCCTCTCTCCTTTGATAGAGCTTGCC
Source organism: Pinus taeda (assembly GCA_000404065.3). Lineage (NCBI taxonomy): Eukaryota > Viridiplantae > Streptophyta > Pinopsida > Pinales > Pinaceae > Pinus > Pinus taeda. Next base: position 6,611 of record APFE031621114.1, read on the forward strand.
ACTCCTTTCTCACTTGTCCTGCTTTAAAGAACACTTATAGAGACAAAGCAACAAAAGACCATCAAATCATAGAGATCTATATACCATAAACAATGTAGAATCAAAAGTACATTAACAATACAATTGCATTCACAAATACAAGATTCACAAGTACACAAGTTTATGGAGGAAAACTCAAATAACTTTATTGATAGTAGAAGTAGAACAGAGGATTACAACCCAACTATCTGATCGAGTATCATCCTCCCAGCATGAAAGCCCTCTTCACCTCATGAAAAGAAAGATCACCCAACAATACAATGTCTCAAAGAGAAACCAATAGCACTTCCTTACAAATTACAAAATTCCAGCCCCCAGGATCTTTGGGATGAGAGATCCATTTATAGATATTTGCAGAGGGAAAAGTCAGCTTTTGGTTTTTTGATTAGTGTCATTTCACTGATAGTTCTTGGTTCCACTTATAGATTTCATGATCTCTTACTCATCCCTGGGTGAATTCAGAGAGGCAAGTGTCATATGAGAAGTTTCTAGAAGATTCTCTAGGTTTCCACTCAGAAAATTGTCTCTGCCATTTGTCTACTCTCACCCATCACACCTCACAAAAGGATCTCTTAGTATGCATCGCACCTGGCCAGTGTTATAGTTAGTATGCATCCCACCCTTAGCATGGAGTAATCTATATGGTCCAGTTTTGGCCAGTTCTGAGTGGTTTTTCAGGTGGAACTTCTGGGAAATGATGTAATCAGTTGACCATGATCCTTTAAGGTGTGAAACAACACTTTTAGGGGTTTAAGAGCCCTTGGTTTATCGACATATGTGGTTGGGGTTGCAGTGCCCAAATATGTCTATAACAGACATCCCTTAATTTTAGGTAGACCTTGGTTGGCAATTGTTGATGCTTACATTCGCTGTCGACAAGGCATCATGACTATAGCACGAGGGAGTAATGTCAAGAATTTAGCCTTATAACCTCTAGCCTAGCCAAGCTTAACAATAATCAAAACAAAAAAACAACATGTATCATACCTAACTAAAAACATTAGATCACCATTAATCATAGAAGATGCCCTCAAATTTAAAGACCAAACAGAGGATGACACCATTAACAACTTCATTAACCAACCAGAAAATAGATCCCATCTACCATGTCACATGATCGAGGTATCATTTGATAATGAAGTAGAAGAATATCCCCTGAAAGACGCTCATGATCAATCAATACCTACCACCTCTGTTTACAACAGCAAAACTATAGAAATTGAGACAGGAAAAACTTTGAACGTTAACAAAAACCTGACTACTGAACAAGAAGAAACGCTGGTCCAACTACTAAGAAAATATAAGGAAGCTTTTGAATGGTATTACCTGGACATGAAAGGAATTGATCCCTAGTTGTGTACGCACCACATCTATACAAAAAAGGATGATAGACCTGTTCGCCAACCCGAACAGAGATTAAAATCTCATCTTATGGATATTGTGAAAGCTGAATTATAAAAAATTTTAGATGTAAACTTCATTTACCCAATATCTAATAGCAAGTGGGTCTCTCCACTAGTACTGGTGCCAAAGAAGAATGGAAAGTGGCGGATATGTGTAAAATACAAAGAATTGAACAAAGAAACACAGAAAGACCACTTCCCCCTTCCATTCATTGATCAAGTATTAGACACATTAGCAGGAAAGAAATTCTTTTCTTTCCTAGATGGCTTGAATGGATACAATTGGATTCAGATTGCCCCTGTAGATTAGGATAAAACTACTTTTACCTTTCCTTGGGCAATATTTGCTTACAGGGTCTTACCCTTTGGGCTATGCAATGCCCTTGCCACCCTTCATAGGGTCATACTCAACATTTTTTTCAGATTTAATAAATGAAGGGCTCGAAGTATATATGAATGACTTCAAACCTTATGGGGATGATTTTGAGCCAGCATTACAAACATTAGAAAAAGTATTGCAAAGATGCATTGCCACCAGGCTCTGTTTGAGCTATGAAAAGTTTCATATGATGATGATTGAGGGACTCAACTTAGGTCATTATATCTCAGCATTTGGAATACAGGTAGATCTGGCTAAAATTCATATAATTTTGTTAATACCTACTCCTACCACACAAACAGAGGTACACAGTTTTCTAGGATTTTATGGTTATTATAGAAGATTTATAAAGAATTTTTCAGAAATCGCTGCACCTTTATATGCACTAACAGAGAATATTGATTTTATTTGGACAGATATGTGTGATCGTGCTTTTGAGGATCTAAAACGTTGGTATCAACATCCCGAGTGCTAAGGGGCCCAAATTGGGATTTGTCGTTCCAAATTTCATCTGATGCTTCAGACACAACAATTGGAGCAGTTCTTGGGTAGGAAGAAGATAAAAAGCCATATACAATTTATTATATCAGCAAAAATATATCTCTTGCTGAATTAAACTATAATGTGACTGAAAAAGGAATTTTTAGCTATAATATATGCTATAAATCAATTTATACATTATATAACTCGGTATCCTGTAGTTTTATATACAAATCACTCTGCCATAAAAATATTTAGCAAGTAAACCTGTTACAAATGGAAGAGTGACAAGATGGTTGATTCTCTTTCAGGAATTTGATATCACAATTAAGGATCGACCTGGAAAAGAGAATCCTGTAGTTGATTTTCTCTCACGAATGCCAAAGCCAATGGATGCAGCAGCAGTTGAAGATTAATTTCCAGATGAACATTTGTTTTCTGTTACTGTCAAAACACCATGGTATATCGAAGTTGCAAATTATTTAGCAATAGGAAAATTACCCAAGTATCTAATGCCTAATGAATGAAAATAGATAGTGCAGTGCAGTACCTAATTCTCTTGGATTAGGGGCTACTTATTTTATACAAGGGCAGATATGCACATAAGAAGATGTGTCCGAGAAGATGAAGTATTGGAAATTCTGAAAGCCTACCACGATGGGTCGTGTGGCGGACATTTTGCAGACCGCAAGATCAGTCACAAAGTTTTACAAACAGGCTATTACTGGCCCACTATCTTTAAAGATGCTAAAAAGTTTTTTCAAACCAGTGATAGTTGCTAGAGGGTAGGGCGCCCTGGACAATTTGATGAAATGCCTCCGAACCTGCAATTAGTAATCGAGCCATTTGAGCGATGGGTGCTCGATTTTATTGGTCCTATTAACCCATCATCAAATCAGAAAACATACATACTGGTTGCAACAAAGTATGTTACCAAATGGGTTGAAGCAGAGGCACTGCCAAGAGCTAGAGAAGATTCAATAATACATTTTCTTTTCCAATTATTTGTGCGATGTGGCCTCCCAAGGGACATAAATACAGATGGAGGAACGCAATTTATAGGTAATAAGATTGCTGCAACATTAAAAATTACCACATTCTGCACAAAATTACAACTCCATACCACCCACAAGCAAATGACCAAGTAGAAAGCACTAATAAGGTGATTAAGGAAATACTTACAAAAACAATTGCATCACACAGACGTGACTGGGCTTTAAGATTGCCAAAAGACTTATGGGCATACCACACAATGTGGAGAACACCACTGAGTATTCACCATATCAATTAGTATTTGGAAAAGAACCCATCTTTCCAATCGAATTTGAAATTCAAACATTAAGAACAACACAGGAGGTGGGCTTGAATTTAAATGAGGCCTAGACCAATAGATTACAACAAATCAATGAGTTAGATGAAAACCAGGCTCTCAGCTCTTCAACGCACTGCATTGATCCAACAACAGAGAGATAAATGGCATGACACCCTTATTAAAAAGAAAATCTTCCATGAAGGAGATTGGGCACTCTTATACGATTCTAGGTTCTAGGATTTCCCCGGAAAACTCCAGACATAATGGCTTGGACCTTACGAGATACAAAAAGTGCATGACAACAACACCATTACATTGACTACCATTGATGGATCTAGACATTCTTTCAAAGCGAATGGTCATCGAGTGCGACTTTATCATAAACCGCTTACCAGGGAATCCTTTTACCAGCAATTACGGGAAGATTCCACTATGCAAATTCTTGTTGAGGAAGATAACCCCTCCTCAACATTAATTCACTGAACAATTCCTTTGTTTTTAAATTTTATATATAAATTTTTCTCTTTAATTTTGCTTTTATAAACTTTTTTTTTTTTACATATTTTAGTGTTGTTCCATTTAAGGAACAACGATTGTTCCCCTTAAGGAACATCAACCGTTCCATTTAAGGAACAACAGAGGTTTCTTTATTTAATTTTCGTGTTGCTCCTCTTAAGGAATAGCCATTGTTCCTCATAAGGAACAACAACCGTTCCTCTTAAGGAACAATACTTTTGCGTGTTTGTATTTTCGTTGTTCTTCGTAAGGAATAGTTGTTGTTCCTCTTAAGGAATAACAGCTGTTCCTCTTAAGGAACAACACTTATGCATGTTTTTATTTTCGTTGTTCCTCTTAAGGAACAACTGTTGTTCCTCTTAAGGAACAGCATCCGTTCCTCTTGAGGAACATCACTTCTGTGTGTTTTTATTTTCGTTGTTCCTCTTAAGGGACAACAGCCATTCCTCTTAAGGAACAACAACCGTTCCTCTTAAGGAACAACACTTCTGTGTGTTTTTATTTTCGTTGTTCCTCTTAAGGAGCAGCAGCCATTCCTCTTAAGGAACAACACTTCTGCATGTTTTTATTTTCGTTGTTCCTCTTAAGGAATAGTTGTTGTTCCTCTTAAGGAACAACAACCATTCCTCTTAAGGAAGAACACTTCACATATTTCTATTTTAGTTGTTCCTCTTAAGGAACAGTTGTTGTTCCTCTTAAGGAACAGTTTTTGTTCCTCTTAAGGAATAGCAGTCGTTCCTCTTAAGGAACAACACTTCTGTGTGTTTTTATTTTCACTGTTCCTCTTAAGGAACAACACTTCTGCGTGCTTTTATTTTCGCTGTTCCTCTTAAGGAACATCACTTCTGCGTATTTGTATTTTTGTTGTTCCTCTTAAGGAATAGCAGTCATTCCTCTTAAGGAACAACAACTTGGCGTGTTTCTATTTTTGTTGTTCCTCTTAAGGAACAATTGTTGTTCCTCTTAAGGAATAGCGGTCGTTCCTCTTAAGGAACAACCCTGTGTGTTCATATTTTTGATGTTCCATTTAAGGAACCATTGTTGTTCCTCTTAAAGAACATCAGTCGTTCCTCTTAAGGAATAGCAACCTTGCGTGCTCTTATATTTGTTGTTCCTCTTAAGGAACAACAATCCACGTGTATTTTATTTTTGATGTTCCATTTAAGGAACCGATGTTGTTCCTCTTAAGGAACAACAACTATTCCATTTAAGGAACATCAATATCGCCTTTTTACATTTGCATTGTTCCTCTTAAGGAAGAGTTGCTGTTCCTTTCAAAGGAACAACAATTTCAATATTTTTTTTTCTTTCCTTCTCTGCCATTCTTTCTAAGGAACAACAGTTTCGATTTGGAGTGTTTTAAGGTTGCACTGCCAAAGGATCAACACTTTATTTTGCATTTGTTTTACTTGTTGTTCCTCTTAAGGAACAATAGTTTCGCGTGCAATTTTTTTCTTTTTTTCCATTCCTCTTAAAGTAATTGGAGTTTTGCATGCAACTGTCTTTTTGTTGTTCCTCTTAAGGAACAACAGTTGTTCCATCTACGGAACAACACTTTTTGAGTGCATTTTTTTTAGAGTTTTTGTGAATAATGTTTCACTCCATGATCCTTTCAAGGAAAAGATACAAATTTATGCAAGGACACAAAAATTAGAGGTTACTGAAATAAGAAAATCAAAGAAAATTTATCATCTTTAATGAGATTGCTTTGTATTGATAAGGAAAAGGAAAGGACACAACTATCTATATCACTTTGTTGTCCTTATTTTCACTAAAACTCAAATTGATTGATTATTTTTATCATGTTGGTTCTTCCCTAGTTCTCGTAATTCTCTTTGATTATTATCACTGAATAAGAATAAGGGCATATTTCCTTCTATTGAGATGTTCAGACTTCTTACACCATCCCTAATTTTAAGGAGTGTTGAGCCATCCTCTATATATAAATATGAAGTGTCATATAAAAGAAAAGGAAAAGAAAGAAAAAAAATATATGTATATGATTACTAACAATTCTATGATTTGTCAGATGGAGGATAGGGGATCTCACCAGGATCCAACCTACCATGATCATAAGGGAGCAGTGAAGTGGCATTCCCACTATGGCCACCACACCAGGGATATGATCCAATGGACACATCAGAAAAATAAAATTCCTTGGAACGGGATGTCTCATCAGGACCCGACATGTCCACCTTTCACTCCTTCCTAGTGAATGGCGTTGTGATTCATCTGGTTACCAAGCCAGCACAATGACCTCTATTCTGACACCACAAGGCACTTTCCTATGCATACATAAAGGATTATGGTTCCAAAGGGTGAAAAAGAAATTTTGTCAAGGTTATAAACACCTGTGGGCAACAGAGCTCTGCTGAAGGTATTGGAGTCATATTTTTCAACATCAATAGTAACTATAACCTTTTCTTATATATGTATATTTATTTCAAAAGAGATTATGTTCCCAATTCCCTTTGAAACTTTTATGCATGAAATATTGTTTAAAAAAATCAATCATAACGATTTAAGTGGAATAATGACCGCATAAGCATTTTACCTACGTCATCTTTCCTTTTCCCTTTTTCACATCACTCGATAGCATCTCCATATCTATTCACAATTTTCATCTTAAGCCTCGATTTCAGCAACTCGATACTTATTGTGATCTTGTCATAAATATGTACATGTTTCCCTTTTTATACTGTACGATTTCCGACCAATACGGTGCTCCTCCATTTAACCGGTCGAGGACAACCTATCATATTTCAGGGGGGGCGCAGGTGACTTCCAAAATACTCCTGCATATGTGTCAGTATTCTATTTGGATGTACTAGTTTGCATTAGATCCCTTAATAGCAAGTTTTAATGGTATTGATGTTAAAAAAAGGGTATTATCTGATATGCACAGTTTGTTGTTCCATTGTTATCTTTGTGTAAAAATAACAATGTGCTGAACTTAGATGAAATGGGAGGTAGATCAGTACAAGTACTAGCAGTTTCCGATGTTGCGCAAGAAATTTTGATAAGAGTTGGATGGATCACATATTTTACACAACTACAGCAACCCCATGAAACTGTGGCTATCGAATTTTTGGAAAATTTTCAGGATGATCATTCCATAGTAAGAGGAAGACGAATAATAGTGATAGATACTGTAATTGCGGAGGTTTTTGGACTACATAAGTCGAACCCAGATGGACACATAAGTAATTGAGACTTCAAGATGCCATGGCCACCTTTCGGGACGAGGGACAGAACCTGGTTATCAAAGGAAAACGAGTCCAGCCTTCATCTCTGGGAGAACCATGGACGAATCTCGCTAGAGTAGTGCAGAGCTACATTAAATGCGACGAGAGAAAGGATGTGGTAAGACCACGCCACCTCAAATTACTAGCAGTACTAAAACATAAATGTACTGTAAATTTGCGTGCATATTTAAAATTTTTGCTGGATAATGCTGCTCAGAGCGTAAAAAAATCCCACCATATAGATATTGTAGTGAGCCACCATTGCTTAATTCAATTAATAGTAAGTTATAGACTTGCTCAACAACAAACCAGTTGGGAAGAATTGGTGTTTTCTATAGACGGGGGATCAGCCTTACCTGCCCCAAAAAGAAAAAGAACCACCGGCATAGCAAGAAGACCACAAAAATGTAGACACCCTTCCAAATTAAGAATAGGTAGGGTAACATTTGAGAACCTCCAGGGTAATAGTAGCCAACCCTTAGAATTACATAGCTATAAAAATGATCAAGTCTTACAGCTGGAAGGAAGAGACAACCAAGAATCAAAATTGGAGGAAGAAATAGAGCATACTAGTGAAGAAGAAAGGGAGGAAGAGGAACTTCCCTTAACCCCCAATGCAAGTCCACCACAAAACCCATTATAGGAGGACAAATTGGCCCAGATTTTGGCCAATATGAGTGAATACATTCAGCCCCAAAGTCCGCTCAACCTTAATATTGAAGCAGAGCAATCACAAGAAAACTTTGCCCATAGCAAGAGTATATTAGAGGAAATAAATGATGAAGTAGAAGTAGGAGTAGAAGCCACTCAGGAAGTGGCAAACCAAACTAGGGACCTCTCAAGAGGAACCGAGTCAGGATAATGTGAACACTGAAGAGATGTTCCAAATAGAGGAAATGGAAACTAGCCAGGCAAAGGCACGACCCTTGAAGAGCAAAACCCAACTGAGCAATCGAGTCCGGAAAGAATATAAACAATTAGGGAAATAGTTGTTCCTCCCAAGAAGAAGAAAAGCGAAATTAAGAGGTTGTGAAAGGAACAACATGCAATGCAGACCTCACACATTCCATTCCATGATAAAGGGATGCAAACTATAGGCACTCAATCTTGTAATAAGAGTACCCAGATAGATCTTCAACTCAAAGATGTTTTGATAGGCAATAACCCCGATATGAAAAAAATTCAAGAGTAACTGGCATAGGGTCAGCTCACTATAGGGAAGCTTGAGGGAGAGACTGTTCCTCAGCAGAAATACCAAGAATTATAGCAACAATTAAAGGATATGAATGCATAAAAAAATGAAGCCTTCGATAAATATCGGAGGGCAAAAGAAAGAGCTAAAGAGATAAAGAACAGACTGAAAATAGTTATGTGTCAAATGGATGTTCTCTGTTCCTTATATACAGATGATTTAACATGTAGGTCCCCTGCCAAAAACTATGCTTTATTTTTGTTAGAGAGGTATTTATAGTTAAATATTAAGGTTGTTAGGGCAGGGAAACCTATAGAACTAAAAACTATTGAGGATTTTATAAACTGTTGTAAACACCATGGAGTAAAAGTTCAACAATTACTCTGTGACTTTTATTTACATAATTTTATATTGGAAGAAGAAATGGAAAAGAATCCCAGTCCTTTTGTGGGTGATATACAGTTCCAAGCATTCATTTCATTTACTGTTAACCAATTGAAGTGGCTCAAAGCCCATAACACTTTTCAGAGGCAAGAAAATGGGTTAGACCTTTAGGTCAGGGGTGAACTGAAAAACCCATTACAACTATTGGCTAAACATAAAAGTATAATGAAAAGGAGGGAGTAATCCAAACCTTGGGACTTATCCACAAAGGAATTATCTAGCAAGAGATATAATATTTCCTCTCTATCAAAGACAATTCCTTGGCAGTAGCTAAATTCAGATGGAAGACTTCCAATCGAAATATCTAGGATAGAAAGCCATTCAACTACAAAAATTTTAAATTAGCTGTAGATCACCTGGTTACCTATAGTAACCTCATCTTGAGGGAAGGCCTGTATTGGATAGGTTGTAGGTTTCAAAGCCCTATTATCTGGTATAGTGCAGAAGGTTATAAAGCCATATATGAATTGATTGATGGGCAGACAGGGCCCATCTTTCAAGTTTTAGCTAAAAACCATGGTTTTAGACCACTTCATGACAATCCCTCTCCAGCCTATCCTTTGACTGCTTTGCATGCAAATTACATGGTTTTCATGAGGGCATGAGAAAGGGTAAGCAGGGGAGTGTGTTGAGCTATGGGAAGGGTATGGATTTGACATATATTTCCTTATCTTTTTCCATAATCATATCTCCTTTATATTCTAAGATGGTAATATATCAAAGAATTATAGGGAAAACTAGGGAGTTATTGATTATTTCCATTTAGTTAACTATTGACTTTTCTCATGCAGGAAAGAGAAGAAATGGAAAATTACCATTTCGAAGGAAAAGACAAACAGATTAATTGTTGTTCCTTCACCAGGAAGCCATATCCAAACAAGCAGGTCAAGATTGGAACGAGAAATTAAGGATAAGAATGGAAAAGATCACAGCATCAGCTCAAAAGACAAAGAGTTGACTGAAGTTAGAAGATTAAGCGGATCCCTCAAGATCTCTTGATCCTGAGGGATCATTGTTTTAAACTCTATCTATTATTACTATTTTATCGCTTGGCCATTATAAAAGGGACAACGCTTGTAAAGATTTAGAAGAATCATGCATCATCATTATTCAGAACTTACTGTTGTATTTTCACTTTGATCATCGACTCTCATTGATTAAAACAGAGTACGATTGGTTGTAACCATTTTTGCATATGATTAATACATAATCTAGTTGTTCTTCCTTCTTCTATACTAAAGTAGTCCGACGGTGCTTCACTGGCGGATAAGGGCCCGGCCCTGGTGGATCCACTTGCTATTTTGTACCATTCCTTTATGTTTGCAGTTGTGTGATGGTTTGGTTTGATCTTCGTTTATTGGAATCGCATTACTTTACTGTTCCTTGTTTCGAGAATTTATGAATTGTTTAATTATATATGTTGTAACTGAATTGAATTGTTTCTCCTTCTCATCATAATAAGATTATTATTCTCTGCAACTATATTGTTATTATGTTCATTTCAATCACAGAGCTTTTTTGTTCATTCCAGTAAATTGACTCTGTTGTTCATTGCAGTTTCATAAGTTTCACTATTAATTTCTACTAAATAGCATTGTTGTTCATTTCCTTTCTGCAAATATTTGGTTTTACCTTTCAGCATGTTACAGTTAGCATAGTTATCCCATTTCTATCAACAACATTATTGATTTAATTAATTGTCATTTGGTGTGGAGTGTAAGATCAATAACTATAAAGGACATTCGCCATTACTGTCAGAGTTCTCAGATTGAGGATCTTATTTATGTTTGATTTCATTTACATTAGTTAAAAGAGGAAGGAGTTACTGCTACTATATCCTTGACTGATAATTGTTGTTAATTTCCTGAGTGAATGATTTAGTTTCAAAGAATTGAGTTTCTTCTAAGTGAAAGTAGGTTTTATCTCAAGCATATGTTTACTCTTGTATTAGAAAGCATCGTACTGCAAATTAGAAACATCACTCTTGGATAAAATTGCCACCACATACTGTGTATACTCTTGAAATAGAAAATTTTACATGGATTGATAATTAATGTAGGATAAATAAGAGTTAAAAAGACACCTTTTATACTTCAACAACTGGTGCGGTTGGGCTAATATTTTAGCAAAAGGGTGGATTTTATTTAAGGATGCTTTCCTCTCTTTTTTCCTCAACCTTCTTATGTGGAAAGGGAGGTTGGTTATCTGGGAGAATTCTCCTAGATCTCAGGTTGATCTCCTAAATTTCAACAGCATAAGCTGGGTATGATGTCTCTCCACCATATGTTTGTTCAACTTGCCTATTATTTGAGTTTGGATTTGCCTGGGCAAGCATCTGGGGTTGCGTAGGTGGAGCAGAGTGAAGTAGTTGCGGTTGGGTAAGTGATGGAGGAAATAGAGCTAGAACATTGTTGAACTGGGGCCTCCACCCCTGGGGTGGGGTATTGCATTGATGTTGTGGTTGATTATAGGCTTGAAATGACTGGCTGGTTGGCTGGGAATGATATTGAGATGCACAGGCCAAAGGAGGGGGTGTAGGCCAGGAAGGATGCGCAGGGGGTCCCCAAGAAGTTGTAGATGTGGTTTGGTTGGGTCTGTAATATGCATGGGATGATCCTTGCATACCCTGCTCGAATGGTCTAGGCCTAGGAGGTCTCCTTTGGTTAATATAAAAAAGTTGCTCAGTGACCCCTTCAGCTCCTTGGTATATAGCTTTGAGTCTAGGTAAGGAAGGGCACTTGTCTATGGAGTGGTTTTCCTCACAGACTAAGCAAACCTCAATATAGTTTAATGGGCATTCATTCCTAGGATTCCTTCTGGTGCACCTAGGACAGAAGATGGCCAAGGCTCTCTCTGCTTCCTCTTGCTTCCTTCTTATATTCATGGTTTCCAATTTCAAGGAATGGTTTTGCAGCATCTCACTTTTAAATTCCTCCAACATATTTCCAATTTCACCCTTGATGGATGAGTTGGAGGATGATGTACTGGCCATAGGATGACTAATTCTCGTCCTGATAACATGTGTAAGATGTCTAGGATATCCTTCCTTACTCCTCTAAGTAGGACGAGCTTTAGTGACTCAGGGTTAAGTGTGCACCTGGCCCTTTTGTGACTAACTTAGAATCTTTCTTCATAGTCTTCTAGGGATTCATCATGGTCTATGGTCATCCTAGAAATCTCATCCTTGGTGTTCTTTGACCTACAATAGTCCCTATATTTTTTATTAAAGGACTGTTGCATCTGAGCCCAAGTTGTAAACCCATGAACCAACGCAATGTTACATCCTTGACTGTTGCATCTGATGTTATCTCCAGGTAAGCCCATGAACCAACGCAATGTTACATCCTTGAGGGTAGATGGAAATAGTTTCAACTATTGCTCATTATTTGTATAGTCATAGGTTCGACAAACAACAACAAACTCAAATAGGAAACTGTCAAGGTCTTGTGTGGTCAAGCCATAGAAATGAGGTAGAGCAGAGTGGCCTGTGTTCTCCATTTTAGTTTCCCCATTGGTTTCCCCAATGGGGAAGGCACTACTTATTCTTCCTCAATCTCCTCTATCAGTTAAGTGTTCATCCATTAGTTTAGTAGGAATAGGTTCTTCCTCTTCTTCTTCCCCTATAGGTTCCTCAAATATGTCAGGTTTCTCACCTAAACGGGCTTCCAATTCATCGTCAGTGAAGAAGAAGGGAGGTTGACTGTTGGATGAGGTGGGGGGTATTTGGCAAGAATTTTCCTAAATTATCCCTAATCCTACGAGGCATGAAAGGAAATGTTTTTGGGTTTATGTGAGATTTTATTTAAAGCTGGAAAGTACTCTGTAGAAAGGGAATTGCTGATTAAATGAAAGACAACTAGCAGAATGGAAACTACTTGCAGAATGAAATCGCTGAATTGAATGAAAACCACTAACACAAGGAAGCTACTTGCTGAATTGAAGCTACTGAATGAAAGACTACTAACAGAAAGAGAACTAATTACTAAATTGAAATTCTATTTGTAGGAAAGGAAACTAGATTAACTTGCAGAATGGAAAGGAAGGCAGATAAATGACAAAATGAAGGAATGAAGCTAGATTACATTTGCAGAAATAAACTAATGGAAGAAAGTTGGAAACTAGAAAATAGAAGAAAATAGGAGTAATGACTACTACTATAGCACCTCCCCAGCAATGGCGCCAAAAGTGATGAGCCTAGGTATTGCAGGAAGAATGATGCAACTCCCAGGGCTACCAGCTTTACTTATCAACCTGGGGTTCGCAGAAACTTGGAGGTCATTGTGCTATATAAAAAAGGGGAAGTGAAGGTATTGCTTGTTGTCACTACTCATCTCATAAGAGACCGCAGGGGTTCGAAGCTAGACTTCTATAAGGTTAGAAGAGGCTTGATTTTGATGGAATGAGAGAAAACCTAGTCTAAGGGAGAGCTAATCTACTGCAAAAATGAAGAAAGCAACATGCAATGCTGAAATCATACCAAACCCTAGCTAAATAATTAAACAACTATGCTAAGGTGCAACCAAATGTGACCAAGCCAAGTTTGTGTTTGAGCGAAGAAAGCAATTGGAGGTCAAACTGGTGAAAAGAGAACGTGAAGGAGCAACAATGCATAAGGACCATTGGATCATGCGGGTGAGAGGTAAATGAACAACTGAGATCAGATTGCAGGAGGGTACATAGGTAGCTCGGCAAACATGGCTAACTAACAGGATGGACAGCTGTGATTGTATCACAAAGGATTTGAGTGAATAGATGAACGGATAGGGATAGTCAGAGATGGAGAGACAAGATTAATTAGTGGATAGATGGTGGAGATCGATTAAGCCAGTTGGCAATCGAGTGAAGTGATAACCATCAAATCTGGTAGGGCAGATCGATGGTGGAGATTCGGGCGCAAAAAGGAAACGTGAAGAAATTATGAGTGGGTTTGGAGGGTGGTAAGCGGAATAACGCATGCCCTCAAAGCCATAAATGGTTTTCTAGAATTTTGCACGATTATCCTCCCCTGGCGACACGTAGCACGGGGAAACCTCCCACATCGCGTGCCCTCAGCCTGATAACTATCGGAAGGAAATCCACGGGATATCGCGCGATGGCTGTCAGATCTAGCAAGGCAAAACTACGATGGGAATGTGACCGAGCAGGTTGGTAAGTGGGTGCACGATAACCGTAAGATATGACAAGACAAATCGACAGTGTGGATTTAAAGGGCAGAAAGTCAAATTCGAAGAGTGGATTGGGCTACGATTGGTTGGTTTTGTGTGTGAAAGGTGATCAACAGTTAGAAACCATTTGAACATGAATTAATAGCTCTTGCTGAGCATTTCAGGCTGAAGGAGAACGACAGTATGAGTGAGGTCTTAGGCACAGGGTGAAGGAACAGATGATGAGGAAATGCGTGAATGGCCATAAAATGAACCAAGTAACGATATGATGAACCACGTGACTGCATTAAACGACAAACCCTCTGTGAAAACCAAAACCCTGTGTTTTTGGGGTTCTTGCAGGGTTTCTTCCTCACATCATGGTCCCAGAGGGAAGAGGTGAGGTTGAGACACCTGTGAGCAACCTTATGGATCTTTTCTTCACTATTACGCTAATTAAAAGCATAAATGAAGTAAACTGGAACACAACTAATCTAATCTGCATTACTATAATGAAACTATAACTATTCAAGAAAATGAACAGAAAACAGGGAACTACTTAAGTCAATGAGCATGAAAGACATGAATCTGTGCTGAATCACTGTAATGAAAATGCATTTATTTAACCAAATGAACAATCAAACCATTCATCTATGCTAGTGATGTAATGGAAATGAACTACTTGAGTAAATGAACAGAAAGCAGTATTCTATGCTAGAACACAATACAAGAAAGAGGAGCTTTGGCTGCTAGGGTCGGGCCCTAACCCAAGAGCTTCAGCCCTCTGAGTTAACTTAGTGCTTGTTGGGTTGTGTTATTCTTTCCACGACACCCTATATTAGATTTGGCAGACCTACCTATGGTTTTGTGCATGATTTTTGCACATGGTTTTAGACGCGATGTTTTTCGGTCCATGGTTTTAGACGTGATGGTTTTCAGTCCATGGTATTAGATGCTTCAGCATGTATAAATATGTATTGTAACATTGAAAGGAACATAATGAAAAATCAAGCTGGTAGTCCCGGTTTTGGGATCTAGGGGAAAATATCTGTGTATATGTGTTTTATGTGTTATGCTCTCGCATTGTTTATTTTTTGTGTTTTTTAGAATTCGTATGCAGGTAGTTTATGTACGGGGTTCAAACCTACATTTGGTATCAGAGCTATTTTGGCTTCAAGTGGATGTCTTTGTTGTTGTGGGGTTTCGCTCAGGCCTATGGTAGATCCTGTTCAGTGGGAGATCTGCAAGATCGATTCTGGTGGTGAAAGAAGATGGCGAGTAGTGGAAAGATAGAGATCGAAAAATTTAATGGTCAGAGTTTGAGCTGTGGAAACTCAATATGGAGAATTTATTGGTGGATAAAGATCAGTGAATCACAGTAGATCCAGGTACTAAACCAACGAGAGTGTCTGATGAAGAATGGAAGAAGTTGGATCAGAAGGCAAAGAGCACAATACGATTGTGTGTCTCAGATTCAGTATTGCTAAATGTATCAGGGGAAGCTATGACTAAGGCTTTGTGGGAAAAGTTAGGGACTTTGTACCAATCTAAGTCTCTGGTGAATAAATTGTTCCTACGGAAAAATATGTACAACCTGAGGATGAAAGATGGAGACTTGATGACAGAGTATCTGAATGCATTTAATATTGTGGTAAGTCAATTATTATCTATTGATATTAAAATTTCAGATGAAGATAAGTGCATCAATTTGTTGTGTTATCTACCAGATTCGTGGGATAGTCTGGTTATTACAATAGGTAGCAATGCAACTTCCTTGTAGGTTGATGAAATAGTCTCATCCTTGTTGACGGAGGAGATGAGACGGAAAAATATGTAGAGCTAGAATGGTGAAGCCTTGTCTGTACAAGGATGGTCCCAAGAACATAAACAAAAATAAGTCATTGAGTGGGAGCTCTAAATCTAGAGGGAGATCTAAATATCCAGTAAACCCTATAATGGTGGTGTGATGGAAATGCGGAAAGGAAGGGCACTACAAAAGGGGATGTAAATCTAAAGCTCCTAACAAAGGAAAGGGATCTGATGATGCTTCTTCTACAGAGGTGAAAACCACCTCAGATAAAGGTGGGGATGTGTACTTGGTTTCTTCAAGTACACATGTAGATCATGTGGCATGGTTGATTGACTTAGGCACATCCTTTCACTTCATTCCCCATTGAGAGTGGTTCTGCGATTATGATAAATATGATGGTGGTGATGTCTTCTTAGGGGATCATAGGAAGGCTAAAATCATTGTTCGTGGAAAAGTAAAGTTGAAGTTGCAAGGTGGAAGGGTTAGAACACTTCCGGGTGTTCTACATATTCCTGCATTAGCGAGAAATCTGATTTCTGTAAGCAAGCTCAATGATGCAGGTGTAAAAATAGTTTTCGAGAAGGATACCTGCAAGATGGTTTGGGGAACACTCATATTGATGCGGGGAGTTCAGACTAGAACTCTGTACAAGCTGCAAGGTAGCACTGTTGTTGATGGGTGCAACAGTGCGATGGTTCCTGAAAGTGGAGTAGAAAATCTAGCAGTCTCTGGAGAGAAGACCATGCTATGGCATCAAAGGCTTGGACATATTGGAGAGAAGGGTCTTCGAATACTTCATGGTAAAAGTATAGTAGAAGGTATGAGTAATAGCTCTCTGGATTTTGATTTCTGTTAAAATTTTGCATATGGGAAGCAGAATCAGGTGAGTTTCCTGTCTGGTGGTAAGAGGGCGAAATAGATATTAGAGCTTGTGTACAATGATGTGTTTAGACCTGTGAAAGTTCCATCACTGGGTAAGTCTGTGTACTATATATCATTTATAGATGACTTCTCAAGGAATACATGGATATATTTCCTTAAGAATAAATCTGAAGTCTTTGACAGGTTTGAAGAATTTAAGGCTCTGGTGGAAAACCATACAGAGAAGAGGATAAAGTTGCTAAGGACAGATAATGGTGGAGAGTTTTGCAGTAAGGAATTTGAAGAATTCTGTAAGAAGTGTGGTATAGCACGACAGAAGACTACTCCATATACACTTCAGCAAAATGGAGTTGCAGAAAGAATGAGCAAGACATTGATGGAAAGGGCAAGAAGCATGCTCTATGGTGTTAGGTTAGGACAGGAGTTTTAGGCTAAGGCAGTGGAGAAAGCATGTTACCTGGTTCAATAGATCACCTTCGTCAGTGTTGGAGGATAAGACTCCATAAGAGCTATGGACTGGTAAGAAACCATCTCTTTCACATATGAGGGTATTTGGATGTGATGCATATGTAGATGTTCCAAAGGAGAAATGAACCAAGTTGGATAGTAAATATGAAAAGTGCATCTTTATTGGGTATAAGGATGGTTTAAAGGGTTATAAGCTTTGGAACCTAGTAACAAGGAAGGTTGTGTACAACTGAGATGTGGTGTTCAAGGAGGTGAAAGATGTTATTAAACATGAAGTCCAACCAAAGGAACCTGAGAAGATAGAGTTTGAGCTAAAGGAGGAAGAATCAGACTCTACAACACATGAGGAATCAAAATATGAAGAGCCACAAACTCCAGGTGTGAGAAGATCAGTTTGAGAAAGAAGGCAACTAGAAAGGTATAGTCCATCTGCATTCTGTTCAAATTTTGCTTTATCTATTACTGATGATGATCCCAGAACTGTGAAGGAAGCAGTAGATTCAGAGAATGTAAAAATCTGGAAAAAGGCCATGGTTAATGAAATGACATCTTTGCACAAAAATGAGGCTTGGAATCTGGTGGATTTGTCGGCTGGAAGGAAACCCATTGGTAGCAAATGGGGGTTCAAGAAGAAGACAAATGCAGAAGGAAAGGTGGAGAAA
>APFE031621114.1:36087-64148 GCA_000404065.3 Pinus taeda
CATGGATGAAGATCAAAACAATGATCTTTCAAATGGCCAACTCGATCACAGTGTTGGAATTTCACGATCTGTTGTTGTTGTTGCTGTTGTGGAAGAGGAGCAGAGTCTGGAACAGCTGAAGCTAATCTGTCATGAGGAGCAGGTGAACTGTCATGAATGAAACCAGCACTCTGAAACTGAATGGGCTTGGCGTAGTCTGGAATATGAAAGGATAAGTCCTTGTCATATCCAAGACTAGTTCTGTGCTTGTTGTGGACAAGCTTTTCCCAAGGTCTGATGATGGGCTTGGGAAGTGCAGACTGAACTTCTGGATCTGCATGTAACCTTGCTGCTTTGTTTAGTACTAAATCTGAATGAACTGTAACATGCTGCTCATGGGTGGTTATCTCAATGTTCTGAACAAAAACAGATTTAGAATGATGCCGATTTTGATGTAGCTCTTCTTGCTGTAGCTGTGATTCAAGCTGCAAAAAATCAATCTTTTCCTTTGCATTTTGTAGACAGACCTGAATGTCTGTGAGAGAAACTTTGTTGACTTTTAATGTATCATGATTAGAGGAATGTATCAGAGTTTTTAAGAACTCTAATATTTTAGTAATTGTA
This sequence comes from Pinus taeda, assembly GCA_000404065.3. NCBI lineage: Eukaryota > Viridiplantae > Streptophyta > Pinopsida > Pinales > Pinaceae > Pinus > Pinus taeda. The sequence goes on from APFE031621114.1 coordinate 36,691, forward strand.
GCCATTTTTCTTCAATGTCACTTAAAAAATGATCACAACTGAGGCAACAACAACAGAAAAATAATATTGTACTCTTACTACAAGATCTTGTAAGGGCTTGTCAAGTGGCAACAATGTCGCGAAAATAAACATTTCTCGTCAAGCTACAATAAACATTGGTACAATTGGGCACATGGTAAATCAACAGTCCACATTTCGTTTCAAGAATGAACTGGAGCATAAGATCACTCTTAAACTGGGATATGCCAATGCAAAAAATATATAAATGTGAAGATGAGCACTATCCTCAACTTCAAACTTCAGAGCATCTAGCTGCTATGGAAATTATGCAAAATCTCTACAAGAAACTGCTCCAAGAATGACTTCCAAAAATGTCTTCAAAATTGCTTCAAATTCACTTCATAATGTTGATCAAGGATCCACCAAAGTCTATTCCAAACTTCTCTACGGATCACTTCACTCAGAGGTTGTTTCAAATTGTTCCATGGACAACACCAAATCTATTCAATGCTGATAATTTGATTCTCTACCTAAAAACAAACATATGCCTGCAATTATCAATATCAACGCCTGGATTACTTTATAATCGAATAAGTAATAAACTGGAACTTTGACAGGCTTGGAAATGTACACTAGTCTGTAGCTCTACTTCAAACTATTGAAATGGCCGGAATCTGCTTGACATCGGGGAAATGATCAGAATTGCTCATAATCGGAACAGTAGAAACACCCCTAGAAATATAAATATTTGATTATGCTTGTGGCGCATGTGTGGACGAGTCATATAAAGACAATAACTGTTCAGAAAAACTAGGTTGAATCATAGGCTGCACTTCTGAATAGCATGGAAGAAATACTCTGTATCTCCACTCTCAAATTCTGAAAAATTCTGAATATTTTGCAACGTTGTTATGTGAGCGATGGTTGTCAGAGAGACCACCTATTGAAATGGAGCTTAGAACTTTTCACAGCATCGAGATGTATATTAAATGTATTCAACTTATGTATTCTTCTCAATCAGGGAACCGTTTCCGTTTTTCTAGCACTTGGAAGACCTGAAGTCACTTTATCTTACAAACGAGGCGTTTGGCCTTTTGATATTGATATCTATACAAACTCAAGCTCAACGGTCATAAAACTTACACACAAACTATAATTTTCCGGGCACAAACTGTTTGAATTACTTTTCAAGAAAACCCAATTCTCATTTCTGCTCCACACGCAATGTTATACTACATTCACCATTCAACAATACAACTGCAACGAGGCACATCCATTTGTCTATAAGCGAAAGCTTGTGCACAGTATCAAACGGTTATATCGCTGAACCGCAATGGCAAGGAGAAAGAGGCGGGCGTCGATACCAGTTCCGGGGCACCCTCTACTTCGGAGGATCATGCAGGCCAAACCCTGGCCGTGCGAGCATTGGCTTTGTTATTCATGACGACCGGGATGACAGAATTGTGGAGGAGTTCCGTGCTTATCTTGGCTTCTTCCCATCCAAATCGAGTGCCTGTTTCTTCGATTGAGTGATCGCGGATGAAGAAGGAGGTTTCTATATTCCTTTCCAAGCGAGTGCAGCTCTCTTCCGCCCGGTCTAACGCTGCCTGATAGAGTCTAGGAACCGACCTTTCATTGGAAGAATATCAACTTATTCATTGGCTTAAAACGTCGGAAAGCAATCTCTCAGTAACCAGCGTCTCCCCAGCGGGCTTTCACAAAGTGCCTCTAAGCATCTACTATAAGTTTCACTGTTCCATTCACACCATTCATACAATCTTCCCCCGACCGGAGATTTCAGTCCAATATTTCATAACCTTTGGTTTCTGCGAAGTCTAAGGGTTTAATGACCATGGATACCAGGAGAGACAAGGGAGACAATCGACCCAGCAACAATGTTAGAGAATATCAAGACTCTGAAAGGAGAGAACCTAGAAGAAATATGGCCAGAAATGCACGTAATGAATGGGTTCCCAAAAGTTCTTCGCATTCAACGAGAAATCTCAGATGCATTCAACGAGAAAAGTTCTTCGCATTGGGATTTCGGGCTCTCAGATGCATTCATGAAAAACGCAGATACATCGAAAATGAAGGCGCAGATACCATATGCGTTTCAAAGAAAGAATCAAGGGTTTCAACGTTCGCATACCATGTCAGTCAGTGGACAGAGGAGCAGGCAGTGGACAGAGTGTTAATGGACAGAGCCCAGAGGCGCTAGAACGGTTTTGTATTTTGAGAGAATTCAGGGCAGCGCAGGTGTGACAGAGGCGTTATGTCAGAGGAATATCAGACAGAGAGTTTGCAGCATGAAATGAAATAGGGATGCACACAATAATAACAATTCTATCTGCAGGAATGCAGAACTGACATGCACAAAGAGGCCACAAAACAAGTGGCTCAAATTGGAGCAGGACCAGCGATCGCCCGCTCTGATACCATGTTAAACAGACATGGACAACGAGAACAAATAAGAAAGATAAAGCTTGCATTACAATTTTATTAACAATTTGATATACATTTATAGTACATTTGGTGACCGTTGGGATTCACATCCCAAGGTCCCTTGGACTGCTTTGTCCATTCAGCTTCCACACTAACCCATCTAGGATTAGGTGTCCAACAGTCTGTAATTATGATTTGTTTGGGGATAAAATTTATAAGATAAGATTTATAATAATGTATATGATTGATGGTGGATCTCTTATTAGATGGGATCCATGAAATGTCCATTGTGATTCTACCATCCAACTTGGTATGTGTAAGGGGGTCTTCATAAGTCCACACAACCCTTACTCTTGACTTGAGATCTCACCCATCAAATTCCTAGTTCGAGTAACAATTTTAGATGATACTCTATAATATTTCCAATAACCTTAAAAAGTAAACTAAAAGTAAATATTATTTAGGTCTCATTTTGATTGAAAGAATGTTGGAGAGCCTAGATAAAAAGAAAAAGATAACATATGTAAAATTAATATAAGAAATTTTAGAATTCAACATTTAACAAAATAAAAGAATTGAAAATCATCATAAAATTAAAGAATTAGAGCTTAATCTAAAATATTATATATCTCCTTACTTTAAGTTTAGATTTACCAATAAAAGAGGTTTTCACAATTCTATTTAAGGTAAGTATAATCTCTATTATTGAATCACTGAAATATTTGGTTTTTATGAACTTGATGCTTACTCACTGTGATGTACTTAATCCCTTATTCTAGTTAAATAAAATATATTTGAAAAGTAAAAAAGATTCTTTCGTACATTCTTGTTTGTCTAGAAAGACTTTAACAAAATCTTTCATTTAAGAAATTGATTCTTTCCTACAATGTTGGTTCATCTAGAAAGAAAATGCAGAACAATTAGGTTGCAACTTGTCTAGAAAGAAAATGCAGAACAATTAGGTTGCAACTTTTGAAATCTATTTTATGAGTATGGATTATTTTTCTAACATTGTACAACTTAGTTGCAATAAAGGTATTTGAGGGGCTAAATTTATCTTTACTTCCTCATTTGCCCTGTATTGTTCTAATGATGAGATACTTTGTTTTAAGAAATACTTCAAACATTAATGTCCACATTGATTTCATAGTGTCTCCCAATGACATACAAGTACCAAATAAGCTATTATCTCTTTCTTACATATAGACTTGCTCAAATTTCAATCACATAATTATTTCCTATTAAATGATAATAAATATCTCTATTTCATTAACACTAGTCTAAAACATCTTCCAAAACCTCTCATACCAATACATGAACCCTAATAAAATTAAACTTTACTAAAACTGGGGGCAATAAATAATACATTTTCTTTTAAGTTAAAAATACCTAATTTATCTAAATTACCACAACATTCAATACAAAAAAATGAATTAAACATTATTACAATTCCCTAACTAATAACATTGTTGATTTGTAACCTCACAACCTATTTTATCTTGTTAATATATAATTAACACCACTTATACATAGAACCTATATTTTCAGTATATTATAAATATAATCTATTATGAAGTGTTTAATTATCCTTTTTTTTCCTTACAATGATTTCTAATAACACTCGCAAATTTGTTATTCCATATTTTACAATCATGATGTTGAATACAAACAAATATATTTTGACCTCTCAAATCTTGACTTCATTTGTTGAGCTCAAAAGAAATATAGTTTATTCCAAAAGAATAATCCAAACTTCATGAGTGCATCACATGACCCACTTGTAATGTAATTCAATTTAGTTAATATGTTTTCTTTAAAGAACCTTTTAATTTCTTGTTTATGACCTAATGACTCCTAAAGCCTAACACCATGTGATGTAAAGGCTAAGATAAATGAGGAAGGCAAAGACTCCTAGACGAGTCTAAAAATTGATTTTAAAAGGTCGAATATTGAAGGAGAACCAAAATTCAATAAAAAAATTTCTTAAAAAATTTATGAAATTAAACCATTTAATCTATATATAATATATATATATAATATATATATATATATATATATATATATATATATTAAATAAATTATTTATAAAGTCAAATAAAATAAATTATTTATAAAGTTAAATAAAAATTTAAATATTTATGAAGATTATTTAAAATGAATTTTTAAATGCAAAAAACAGATAGAGAAAAACAAATCATTATATAAATCAAAATTTCACAGAAATTTAAAAGAATAACTAGAGTTTAAATTGTTTAATCTTTAGAATTGGAGTGCCTCAAAAGTCTTTTCAAAGTATTAATCCATTTATAAATTAAAAAAAAAAACCATAATCTAAAAATCCATTTATAAATTAAAAAAAAAAAAATCATAATCTAAAAATAGATATATTAATTTGTTTGGTAAATATATATTTGACAAATTCTGCCTATGAATTTTGTTTAATATTATATATATTTAAAGTCCTCCTAATATATCTCATATCTCATGATCAAATCTACTTTTCACATTTTTAGAACACTTATTTTAGAAATTTCATATTTTTTATTACTAAATTTTCAAACGAACAAAAAATCTAATAAAATACAACCCCTCTATATACATATAATGCAAAACCTAGATATATACCACTTTATTTTCTTAAATCATATATATTTGTTTTAAAAGCAATCTATATAATTTATTTTAAAACTTTATATACTTGCATGTCAATTTTTGTGGTCCTTGAGATATGAATATATCTCATGATCAAACAAGTTATCTTATAATTTTGATATGTTTTTATAAGCGTGAAATATATAAATCTTTTTCAAATCATTCATCGTTGGATTGTATATATATTTACGCCGTAAGGTGTTTCCCTTTGAAATGAATTGCCCCAGCCGCCACTGTGTCCTACTGTTCACTGTGGATTTGTGGTGTTAGACGATTGAATGAAGTGTGATCGTTGATCCAACACTGATCCAAAACTGAACGGTTAATGAGGAAGTGGGACAGACGCACCACCAACGAGCCATTCGTTTCACAACTGACATGTGCTTGGCTCGCACTGCCAACAAGGGCTCTGCCTGGACTCGAGCTCTGAACCTAAACCTCATGCGCAAAAAAAAGACCAACACGATGATGAAGCAGAAGAAATCCTCCCTCATAACGCTGGCGAGAAAAATGAAATCGAAATCTTTCCATCGAAAATGTTGTAATCATGTTGATCTTAAAACAGGCCGCCAGATCATGGCGCCATTGGCAGAAGACTCCGGACTCTGTAGAAGATTGTTCCTGGCGGCAAGAAAATGGAAGTTCATACACTTTTTCAGGGGACAGCCGACTATATTTTGAATCTTCAAATGCAAGTTCAAGGTTTGGAAGCTCTTGCAGATTTCTACACTGCGAATTCTGTAGGTCGTGTGGTCGAGTCTGCCCCGCTACAGGACCGATCAGGATCCTGCGCTACACAGGTCTGATATGGTATATACGCGAGCTTGCTTGCTTGTCTGTATAATTTTAACTATGCAGTGTATAAAGGAAGGCAACGAGGATGTAGCTAGTTGTTACCTCGGAATGTTTCTCACTGTATGGTATGGTTGTATAAGGCCGATAAATTTACTCTCTGTAAAGGTACTGCTCCTATTTCTTAATATCTAAAAGGGGTGAGGATTAAATATGGAAAAATGGCCTAATATTTTACTAAACACCACACAAAGAAGAGTATTTAAATATGGAAAGAAAGGGATCTGAGACGAGCAGAGAAAGAGGAGCGCATAAGAGCTAGAGGCAGATTGAGAAGTCAATCAACATTGTTAGAGTGGCTTGCTGTTGTTGTTCCATGAATGACGCCGAAGATAAAACTCGCTCCCACACAGAACACCAATTTTTTCAGTTCGCCTGTTGTCCTCCTCAGCCCTTGTGACGGCACGTCAGACCTTATATATAAAGGTGTGACGATGTTTACACTGCAAACTGCATATTGATTTTCACATTTGTGTGCTTTTGAAATTTGTACTTTGTGCTCGTAGAAGCGAGATATTCTATAAGATGTGTACTTCGTGCTCGTAGAAGTGAGGTATCTGCTTAACGCTGTTTGTTTTCCAAGTTTGTTTATCAGAATGTTTCAATAGATACATGTGAATCTAATTTGGTATATATTTATCAATAGATACATGTAAATCTAATTTGGGATGTATTTATCACGAGATCAAAAATAGGGTTTATAGATGTATTTTTTTAAAATTTTATCTATATTGGATTTTTTTTTTGTAATGAGAATTTTTGTATTAAAAAAAAATTGCTACTGGAACATGTTGCGAAAGCAGTATATAGGAATGAAGGTTAAAATTTTTGTATTAAAAAAATTGTTATTAGAACATGTTCTTAAAAATTCTTCAATAAATGTAAAAGGAAGAGGACAAAAAAACCATACTTTTCTTGACAAAAAGAGAGCAGGGGATTCAAGACTAGATCTACTGAAAATTAAATACATTGTTTTTTGAGTACATGAATAGATTCTTACAAATTGCTTGCACAAGGTAATATAAAAATAAAACATCTCTAGAATTTAAGTGAAACCATATTTTTACTAGATCTGTAAGAAGATCAAGACACCAGATTTTGGAGATTTCTTACTTTGATATTTTCTATATTTTATTAATGGTTAATAACATTGATTAATTACTTTGATATTGTCTATATTTTATTAATGGTTAATAACATTGATTAATTTTTAGAACATTTGAAAAAAAAGGATTACATATTTTTCTTCTTTACTTCTTACTTCTTTTATAAAACATTGTTTTTGTCCTTTCCTTAGGTGAAACCTCTTCCTCAGTAGGTGAATTGATGATCTCTGATTGCACTAGATCTGGAACTGCCTGATCAAAATGGGATATTGAATTAATCATTCAACCTTGACTTCTGCTTCTGTAGAGTGAAGAATTCCAAATCTATTTCCAGAGGGAGAATGGAACTTTGTGATCGAAATGGGGTATTGAATTAATCATTCAACCTTGACCTCTGCTTCTGTAGAGTGCAAAATTCCAAATTTATTACTGGAGGGAGAATGTTGGTGAGACTCAAATCTATTAGAATGAGGCCTTTTGTGTTTCCTTGGAATTTGTTTGAATGTTCATTGCTATTTATCAATTTGAGTTGATGACGATTAAATAGAAAGAAGTTGAGATATTATAGTATTTGGACAAATTTTTGTAAAACACATACTTATCACAAAAATTACATTTGAAAGGAACTTGCTCATAATCTAGAACCTGAAGATGACTTGAACCCTCCAAGTCAACTAAATTACCTTTGGGAGTTTTTCAAAATACATTTCAACACAAATTTTGGCATGCTAGAAGTTGTATTCCTTGGACTGTAAACTAGTAATATAGCAGGTCAAATTACTTTTGGGAGTTTTGCAAAATACATTTCTAACACAAATTTTGGCACATGAGAAGTTGTATTCCTTAGAATGTAAACTAGTAATATAGCGGGCCAATTTGTCGATAGATTTAAAAATACCAAAAAAAAAGGGGAAGATATGAAAGGGGGAAGATATGGCAATTTGATCCCAGCAGGTGTAGAAAATTTCTATGTTAGGATTAAAATTCAAAGTCAAATAGATGAGAAACATTTTCTTGGAGTCTATGAAGTAAGGCTCGAATCTGAAGATCAGATCTCTGTCCTCACATTCAATAATAAAAGCATGATATCTGTGTCCACAGTACAGAGTACCAATGAGTTCATGATCTACTTAATTGTTAGAAATCCGTTCTAATATAGAAGTATAATTAGGGCAAAGGCGGATAACCTTACCCATCAACCCTTTTTTCCTTGAGAATTTTAACATTCTCGTTGACTGCAGAAGAAAATTCCAAATTAAGAGAAGGAATTGTGCCAGCTCCTTTTACAAAGCTACTTAGGTGAATCACTGAACCATGGGGCAGTCAAAGACCACCCAGCAAAGAACTCTTTACATCAAAAACTCTGATTTGCAGGTGAATTATTAAAACTCAGCCATTAACCAGTAAGGACACAGCAGAAAACACAAATCAACAAAAACGAAACTCGCAAACATAATAAATCCTCAGTCATGGAAAAGGAGTCCTGGAATGAGTGGAAGGTCGCAGCTGAGCTAGCAAACGGAAATTGCAAATTCCTGTAGCAGCTGAGGGCGATGGCTAGGATTACCCTAGCTGCTCTGTCGGGCCCTTTTTTTTCATTTTTTGGTATAGGTGCTTATCAGATCCTCCCCGGGTTAACATGGATGTATTCTAAAGGATTTTAATGATGTAGTTGGAACTGTAATCAACTTTTTTATGTGCAATAAGTAAAATGAGAAAAGTAAGCGTCTTCATATGGCCACCTTGTTGAAGCGAGCACAAGTAGAAAAATCCTTTAACGAGACTCATTGATTAACCTACTAGGCTATTCATTTTTCCCCTTTAATCACATCAACAACCTTTCTCCATAAACTTGTCGGCTTTAAGAGATTTCTGAGCAGAATTTCGGCCTTTGTTTTAATAATTTAAATTTAAAAGAATGACAGTTATAGATTAAAATGAAAACAATTGCAACCTGTTGCTCATAGAATATTTTTATTGAAAAATTGTTATGCCCAGCTTACTCATACCTATTCCTATAGACTTGGCGTGTATATTGCCTAAAATACTTGTTTAAACAAAAAGCTACCACAACATAACTAGCACAAAAGATTACAGAGAATTTGGTCCTTGAGGGGCTTCTTCATTCGTGCCAACGTAAGAGTCTGCACCGCATGCTTGACTGAGTTCATATTCACATCGAACGAGTCCATTTATTGGCCTCGAACACAGAAAACTCTGCAGATGGCTTGTAGGGGTGCTGAATCTCTGAAGTTGCTCCTTCTCACATGTTGGACTGAAATGAGAAGAGGTCTGAAGATTTTCCATAATTCGGTGACCAGAGTATACAGGAAACCTAATTTGTCTCCACCCGCTTATATTTCATCTTGTGAGCATGCATACAAGCTCCAAAAACATGATCCCATTCATTAGATGCCAACATTTGGATGGCAGATTCAATTGCACATTGATCCCTAACATAGCTTTCTCCCGTTGCTTTGTATTTCCAATCTGCCTGTCATCTGGTCCATTTGCAGGATGCATTTGCCAATTCACATTGAGCCTTATAAACATCGCATTCACACAGGACACCACACCCTGCTAGACTGGCAATGAACCATGATGGCACCTAAGTCATAGCAGCACTGAGATAGTTCTTCTTCAACCTGTGACCCCTAGAGTGCAATCTGAAATTGATGCCCTTTGCCGGCTGAATCAATAATGTAATGACTGGTGAATTCACCAGACTTCTAGCTTGCTTGACATAGATCATCAATGCAAAACCCCAAACTCCTAATACCAGAGGAATTTGACTTGAAGGGCTAGCTAATACAATAAACCCAACACCCAAGAACTGGGCAATAAAACCACATGCAACAGTCTTCCTCACTATTATACAGTTAATAAATCCTATTGTTAGTGAGTATGAATGTTGAAGTAAAGGTCTCTGCAGTGACTTTAACTCCCATTTCTCACTTGCGTACTTGAACTAACAGTCTAACACTTGGGGCAACAAGACGTACTTGTGTATATAGTAAGTTTATATCATGGGACAGGAGAGAAGGCCGAGCAGCACTCGTTGCCGTTTATATGAAATACTCTTCTTAAAATGACCGACGTACTTGTGTATATAGTAAGGTTATATCATGGGGCGGGAGAGAAGGCTGAGCAGCCCTCACTGCCGTTTATATGAAATACTCTTCTTAAAATGACCCCCAAATTTGTCCCCGACTCCGCCCTTGAATTGAGACCCCCATATTGGCCCCGAAACGTTTATATCAATGTGGAAAAAATCAAAGTCGGAATTACGGCAAGGGTCCAAAAGTTTATATCAATGTGGAAAAAGTCGAAGTCGGAATTATCAATGTGGAAAAAGTCGAAGTCGAAATTACAGCAACGGTCCAAAAGTTGAAAAACTCGTTAAAAAAGTCGGCAAAATTAAAAAAACACAAAAATATTCATTTATTTTTTATTTTTTTAACATCTAGAGTATTAACAACATCAAATAAATGCATTTCCACATAAACATGTAAAAAAAGCTAATATATAATATGTATATGAAGTCTAGTGCTACATCACATATCAAAATAGTGAATCAACTCCTGAATCTTGAGTTTTGTCCGAGTCTCAACTCTTAAGACAACAGACTTTTTGGGTCAACTCCTAAAAAAATCGGGCATATAACGAATAAATCGTGATTTTTTTGTTTTTGAAAAAGTCTACAAAAAATCGGAGGATTAAATAGTTTTGTTGAAAAAATCGCAATTTTAGAATTTAATCTTGATTTTTTGCAGACTTTTTCCACATTAATTACTTTATATGAAATCTGCGATTGAATTGAGGGTTTGGCCCTTTAATCTGTGATTGAATGGAGAGTTCTTACGCCCTGAAAGACTGCAATTTTGATTTCTCAGATGAGAATTGTGTATAGGAATTTTCAAAATCTCCTATCATTGCTTGAACTCTGAATGAGTCGATCAAGACATTTTCTTGTGGAGACATTCGACAATGCAAATTTCAAATTACAATGGTGGAATCCCCACCACTATTACACATGTTATTTCCCCAAAAATCTCCTATCATTGCTTGAACTCTATGAATGAGTGTAGCAAGACTCGCATGAACTCTACAAGACGAATTTCTTGTGGAGACATTCGAAAATGCAAATGTCAAATTACTATGGTGGAACCACTGTAACACATTTTATTCCCGCTGCCCTAAGTAGTTCAAGGCCTTGATAAACTGCCAGTTCCGCTTTCTCACCATTTGTGGCATGACCAAGCCTCTAGGCATAATCAAGTCCCTGATTTTCATTGATCCAATGTGATCACTACCACCCCTGCTTCCTCTGTACAGACTTTCAGTCTTTCCAAATGGTTAGTAGTTCAGTTCGACTCCTTATAACTCAGTTTTAGTCAACTAACCAGAAACAGTTTGCTCTCTTACTCCAAAATTTAATTAATTTTATTTAATTATATGCAGAAGTAACAAATTTGTATATTTTGATGTTTTGTATTCTTGTCCTAATTTTTAGGTCACCTTAGTGTAGATTTGAAATAGTGAACATAGAGTAAACATGAATAGATCTGTCATATATGTGTAGGTTTCACATTTTGTGAGAGTGCCCAATCTATTGTTGCTTTTTATTTGGGATTGAATGAAAAATTATAATTTGAAATATTTGTCACAGTTAATACTATAATCCTTTTGTATCATGGTTAAAAATCTTAATATAAGGTGTTGCATAATTAAGAAAATTAACATAAGATTTTGAGAACTAATCTGCAATTGGAGAATGGGGCATCCAGTTGGCCAAGGGAAAAAGTATTAATCTATCTGCGACTAGTCGCAGGATAGCTAGTTATATGCGAACAACGAAATTTTAAGTTAATCCTACGTTTTAGAGCGGAGTTGTCAAACGGAAATTTGCGGGGTCTGTTAAAGTCGAGTGTTGTTCTTGCCCCACCATTGTTTGATTCTGCCAAGTGACATGTTCGCTGATTCCTTAAGTAATCACAACTTCTCTTATTTTTACTGTGTTGTGTTGTCTTAAATGTGTACCATTCAACACGGTTCCATATGTCACAAAAATGTGTATTTTCACTGTGTTCTCTTGTTTTAAATATGTACTATTCAGTACGTTTCCATATATCGCAAACACAGCTAACAACGAAAAGGTCTAGATTTGTGTATATCTTCTAATTTCAGACTAATTTCTGAACTTTAATTAGGAATTTTACAATGATGTTTATATTACCATGCACCTCCTACACATCAAATCTAAGGTCAGTATTTATATTATCAAGCACCAAGAATGATGAAGATTACGGAAGTCTATTTTGAGGTTTCCGATACAGTCCAATTTACCCATTGTAATCTCATTATGATAACAATTAGCCAGAAGTTTAGTCCTGAAACCCAATACGAAAAAGCTTAAGTTTGTCCAATAATGATTGTACACACTGGGAAAAGAACACTACGGCCTACTAGGCTTGTTAGTTTCTTAAAACTGAATAAATACCCAAATACCGTTGAATCTTATTTGGAAACTGATTGATGCTTTGGTAGGAATTTGGAAGTCTGTCTTTACACTGGTGACGCACCAGGGATGAGCTGGTTGGAAATCTAAATATGTTTGGGTGTTGGCACCTGAAGGCAAGGTCTGGAGTTCTTTTCCCTTTGGTGATAGTTGTTAATATTTTTTGCACATATTCCCCTCAGTGATATCAGAATTACTACTGTTTACATCTTTTTTGATTGCTATCACCTAAAGGCAAGGTTGGAGTTCTTTTCCCCTCGGCGATGGCAGTTTTAATATTGTTTTACATGCCTTCCCTGTCAGTGATGGTAGATTTATTCATCCTTCGGCTAGGGATTGAAGATCTATCCTGCTCCATAGTACTCACTTTGAATGGGGAGATACATGAACCTTGTACCTCATAAACTTGACCAATTAATGACTTTGTGGTGATCAAATTCTGGTAAGCCTCTAACATAGCGTCGAGTCTAGACTCTGGAAAACATATGTATGCATGCTTTATACATTTACCATTACTTCCAGTGCTTCTATGGCTTCTTTGCTTAATAAATGTCATTTTGACCATCTTTAGGGAGAACTTAGCACTTAATTTTAATAAAACGTGTAATTTATAATTTGGATTTTTGGGTTTATATGGAGGATATATCCTAAAAATACTAAAATGGTAACACTTTCTAAACTCTTCAACACTTTCCAAACACTTCAACTTTTGGCTCTCATGGACTTGAGTATACAATTCGCACAATGTTGCATGTTGTAAGCTAAGTTTGCAGGTTGATACATGTTTGTTGATCTAGTTGCAGGTTTTTTTGATGTTAGACATCTTTTTATCCTTTTTTTTCAAAAGAAAATACTTCACGGAAAACATTCTAAGTACTTTCCTATGATCTGTGAATGTTAAATGAGGTAAACGTTGATCTTGATTCTGTAGTGATTCTGGAGCGTAATATAAAGAGGATCAAGAAAGTCGAATTTGTAGCCTCTCAAATTTGGGAAAAGATCTCATGTCTGGTTCATCTTGAACTAACCCTTGAGGCTCTACATTCTTCTACTCATAAAGCAAGCATTCACAAATTTAGCTTTTTAGGTTTTTCAATTTTCATATCTTCATTTTTTGGTTTATCAATTTATGTTAAACTTCTTTCATTGTGTTTCATCATTTTTTTTCCTATTTGTTAGTGTTGCATGAATCTGGTAAACCTTTCCACTTGACTAAATAGAGTTTATAAATTGATGGACGTGTAATTGGTCATTCAACGTTGCCTTGGTTCATCATTTGACCTTGTGTTAGATATATAAATGTTTGAAACATTGAAATTTTAAGTGATGTATATCGATGGTTGCCTTGTCATTAGAATTTTACATGGTTCAATTTTCTTTTGCTTTTAAGTTTTAACTTATCTCTTTTGTTTTTCACTTTACTTTGTTGCAGAAACCTTTAGGAAATCACTCCTCTTAGATGTACCATCACTTACTTTAATGGGAATACCTTTTTATTTTTATGAAAGGCTACCTATTTATTGTGCTTGAACTATTTGACACCTTTGCTGACCTATTCATTTTGGTAATTCCACTAAGTTCACAACTATGGACGATAAGGAGGGGTGGTTTTCTTATACTTTGTTCACACCAGTTAAATTTCATTTTGTCTATATGCTCTCCAGAATTTATCTGCAACATGTTTTCAAAACTTTATTTACCATGTTTGTTGTACCATCGATTTGCAAATGGGAAAAAATGTACCAATCACTTTGAAAATAAATATACTTATCACTTGTAATTGTTTTGTGCACTCCATGCAAATGCACACTATCCTTGACCGAAGAAAATGAGTCATTACTTGTATGTTTTGAGATCGTTCCGATATAAAATTTTCGAAGATTTCCAACAAACATTTGTCTCCTATTTAAATGGGTGGTTGAAATTATTTTATGCAACACTCCGATTTAATTACAAAAAACAAAAATTTAAACTAAGATATTTTCTGGTCCGAGACTAAGCTATGCTTACAATTTTTTTTTTTTTTGACATCAGTTGGATTTCCTTTTCTTTTCTTCATTGCTTTAGCTTTGTCTTTTTGTTGTAGGCTTCAGATTTCAGTGTCTTTATTCACTGGTGCAACTGTTCTTTATTGGCTGGTGCAACTCTTCGATTGTTCCAAGTTGTCCATGCATGTCCTCTATTTCTTCAAAAATTGGCTTCTATGTAAACAACTACCACATGTCACCTTCCATAGCTTGCTCTTCATCAATTTGTTCCAAAATAAATCATAAAAATATTGTCTCTCAAGGACACTAGTGCATGGAAATTTCATTAACATTTTTATTTTCTACAACATCCATGTTGCCTTCAACATTCAATGTTGCAACTTCTATGCAAACATCATTAACACATGGTGTTTCAAGCCATGTTTCAAGAAGTTTTAGTGCGAGAGATTCTCAATGAATACATCAACCTCTTTTTCAATGAAGATAAGTTATTGTAGCATATGCCGCTAACCAATTCCAACGGCATGTCCGTGTTTATTTCAAAATGATTTAATGTATCTAACATTATCTACAATATAATCTAAAAGATAACCCATCGATGATAACAAACCATAGCAGCTAGATTCTTTTAATGTCTTAAAAAAAACCAATGGATGCAACTTTGCGAGAGAAAAATGGCATTGCCACAGTAATATAAATCATAGCAGAGATGTTCATTCATATATATATATATATATATATATATATATATATATTATATATATTATATATATATATATATATATATATATATATAATGAGTATGTACTATAGAGATTTATTTATCTCAATGATAACTTGAGATTCTTATCCCACACTGCATACGATTTCAGTGTATGTGAATGAAAAATTAATAGATCAATTTAATTTTAATTTTGACGAATTTGATTACCTATTCTTCTCCACTCTATGCCTTACCGCGTTTCCTTTGTAACATAAAGTGCAAATGCTAGTTTATGTCCCTAATAAAACAATAGTTAAATAATTTACCAAAACATGGCATCCATTAATCTACTTAACGTGAAAGGGTATCACCTTCTCAAGCTGCTTATGTTTCTGATGTGGTATCTATACACTGTGATTCTGTAGGCTGAATTGATGCTTAGAATTCACAAAACCCGCGACATTGTTGGTCACCCGAAGAACTTTGAGTGCAAAGAAGTGCAGTTATGATCACTCTCAACGCCTGCTCTGGTGGGTACTGCCCCACTTCACTTACATATTTTAGCACACTCTAAAGTGCTAAAGTTTCACTTTTCATTTAAGTGGCATACTTTAGCATAATCTGAAGTTTCACTTTTCTTATGAAGCTGTTGGTTTTTTTGGCATAAGCCAAACCTTCGAGGTTGAGTAGTCATCCACTTTATTTCATATAAAAGCTACACAGGTTAATAAAATTTATTAAGGTATCTGGAAAATATCCAAATATGTTAAAAATCACATTCACTGCTCAGAGCATTATAACTGGAAACACTTTCTAATAAAATAGAGAAATATTTATACAGATACAATACAGATATCATATTTTATGAAGTAAAAGAAAAACAAGAGTACAATAATACTACAATGGAGACCGGCTTGATTTTGTTAATAAATTAACAAAACATAATCATAGTGCACTTGCTTAAGAAACTATAACATTGCCACCAAATAGATTTCAGTGCCTCACAAATGGTTGACAGCATGAATACCATAGGAAACTCTTCAAATTTGTCAGAAAGCGGCATTCGACTAAAATCCCAGATTCCCAAATAACCCTTCAAATATACTGAATGGTACGGTAATGATAAAATTTTGGGTAAATTTTATCAATTGTATACACTCGCCATTACTTCCTTCTATCTTGGAGTTATTCATTCATTAAGCACAGCAGGTGTGTGCACTGCTCACTAATAACTACCAGCTATTATGCATCACTGATTTAATGTTCTTCAGAATTGTGTGGCCATGAAAGAAGCTACTACCATGGCTCTAATCAATAAATGCCTCCGTGAAAATCTTGAATCTCGAAGGCCAGCCTTCTATGACTTGATTTTAGTAATGGGAAATATGTGCAGAAACAAAATGGATGTTGAAGTACCACTTTCACATCCATTAAAATACTGTTATCCACTGAAACCCACTTTACAATGTTTTTCAATAGTCTGAAACCCACTTTATTTAGAATGGACCGTGAAGATTATGTGCCTACCTAGGCTCCAATTTACTAATGGTGAATGGGCCGTGAAGATTTTGTGCCTACCTAGCCTCCAATTCACTAATGGTGACATCATTTAGGGAAGGAACCAAAGGATTCTGTGGAGAGGCAGACGACACAGATGATACGGTGGCAGAGGACCGCGAGTGCTGAATCCCACTGCTAGAGCTGCCGGCTGTGGATCCTCCGCGGCTGCTGTCGCTACTTTTTACAAATGCGCGCTTCGTTGGATTTGCTAATGTCACAGAGGCGCTGGAGATCATCAAGATAACATTAGACATAATTGGACGGAGGCCTGCATCTGCTTGGGTACATAGAAGCCCAACCTGAATGCATCTTAAAGCTTGCTCCTGCCTGCATGTTTCGGTCAATGTGGAATCTATCATATCTAGAAGACACCCTCGCTTGTATAATCTCCATGCCTGCATCACAAATATCCAAGGCAAAGGCATACTCACTTAACATCTCCATTATCTCCAACCACTCTTGCATTCTAATAGGCTTTGCATTTCATCGGGAAGATTGGCATCACTATTTTTCCTTGCACTTACGATCTCAAGGACCAGCACTCCAAAACTATAAACATCAACCTTTACAGATAATTGCCCCTGCATTGCGTACTCCGGCGCCATTCTAATAGGCTTTGCATTTCATCGGGAAGATTGGCATCACTATTTTTCCTTGCACTTACGATCTCAAGGACCAGCACTCCAAAACTATAAACATCAACCTTTACAGATAATTGCCCCTGCATTGCGTACTCCGGCGCCATGTAACCGCTGCATACTCCAACCAAAATTCTTCAAATAAGTAGGGCGTTTTATGTGCCTAAATCCCACGATTGCATAAAAGTGAACTGTTCATAAATTTTATTAGGGAAGGGTAAAGGAAAATATTCCTACTATGTCCCTGCAACTCTTGTTTGGATATGGGACTCGTCTTCAGGAAAGAGTCTTGCTAACCCAAAGTCCGCAATCTTCGGATTCAATCCCTCATCCAGCAAAATATTGTTGGCTTTAATGTCTCTATGAATAATTCGCAACTGTGAATCCTCGTGAAGATAAAGAAGGCCACGCGCTATACCCATTATGATGTTATAGCGTTTATGCCAATCAAGATGCCTCTTCTTCTCTGGATCTGTATTTGTATTTCAAGAATACAGAATTCGAAAGATTTTAAATAATCAATCCGATTAAATGTATAAAAGATTTATCATCTTTCTCTCAACCAAAAAATGTCCAAAGTGACTTACCAAACAGAAAGGTGTCAAGACTCTTGTTCCGGAAATACTCGTAGACAAGCAACCTGTCTGGTCCCTCCGCACAACACCCAAGCAGCTTTACCAGATTTCGGTGTTGAACATTGGCTACAAGCTGCACTTCATTCATAAACTCTCGTTTTCCCTGTCCAGATCTTACAGACAACTTCTTCACTGCTATTTCCTTTCCGTCTCTGGTTATTCCCTGACAGAATTAACCCTATCAACAACCCATGGGAAAAACCCTCTTCATCTTCGTTAAGTCATGCAATTTCATATGCTAATAATAATAATAGGTACATACATACCTTGTATACAGGACCAAACCCTCCCTCTCCAAGCTTCTTGTTTTCATCAAAATTATCCGTTGCTTCTGCGAGAGCTTCTAAGGTGAAGACAATTTGCTCCTGCTTGAGTAGCGTCGATTCTGGATCATTGTCCTGTGTTTCTGTGTACACCAAAAAAAGGTGAATGAGAATCTCATTTGATGAGATAGCATAAGTTTGGCCACGCGAAACAGAGGCCCAAAATGCAGATTCTACCTTCCTTCTGCGCATGGGTTATTGGCCTGGGTGAAATGGCAGACTTCAATCTCCTCCACATGGCAAACAAACAGACCATTAACGCTAGAACCACGCCTCCCACGATCCCCAATATTATGGGTAACGTTTTTGAAGAAGAACCTTCTGTAGAGTAGATCATGCAATATGTTATTTACAGAAATTGAAATTGCAATCAATTTGTATAATACTGAAGAGTGGCGAATGATAAAAGTAGAAGCAGTAGAGAGAGAGATTACTTGACGTGGTGGGCGAAGTTCCATTAGCCGGATTGTGGGCAGCTACTGTGGGAGGGTTTGGCCCAGAGGAGGCTGAGGGTGGAGGAGGACTAGCACTGCCACTACTCCCTCCAGAATTACCGTCAAAGAAGGGGTATATTTCATATCGGACTGTGCAGCTTCCATACAGTGCTTGAGCTCCTTGCTTCATAGAACAACAGTCGTAGACACCATTAATTGCGGATTGCAAACAAGATTTGCAGTCCGCGATGGATAGATCTCTCCAACGCTGAACTAGACCGTAAACGGTGCCAATAGAAGTATATGGCGCTGATCCTTCAGCGAAACCTTTATTTGCGGAATTGTAAGCCTTGTAGGACAGGTTGGTAAGGAGACTTAATGTAGCGGCCCTAAAACTCTTTAGATTGCCAGTATTAATATCGTTTTCATTCTCCAGTATAGACCCATCGGCTGCTACCTGCGAAATGAAGTTGAAGTTCTCGTATCGCAGGAAGCACTTATCCATCCATACTCGACCCCCGACTTCATTTCCGCAGAGTTGTATAACACTATCGTTTGCTTGTTGTGAACAGATTGAACAGTCTTGTTTAGATATGTTACCTTGGCACTGGAGGAGGCCATAGATTCTGTTAGGACTTTTGCCATAGAAAGAAGTGTTGAACCCTGTTTGAGGTGCTTTCTTCACAAGATCACCCATTACCCTATTCAAATTGCTGGAAAATGTACTTCCATCAGCGTAAGTAGAAGCATTATTGCATTTATATGACCGCAACTCTGATATAACCGAAGGAAAACTGCTAATGAATAGTAAGCCGATCAAATGGAAGATAATAGTTACCCGTTTGCAAGAAGTAGCAGAATATAAAATATAAGTATCCAAATTCATGATCTTGGAACTAGCAAAGGTATGTAAAGGTTTCTGATGAATATGGGATACAGGCCGCTATAAAATTGATAGAGTTAGATCACAGAGACACAAGAAGCAATGATCTGGAAGCGATTGGGATTGAGAATTACCAGCAAAATGGACGAAGTTGCTTGGAAAAGGTAAGTAAAGGCTTCCTTTCAATAACAGAAACCCTGAAGTAGGACAGTATACTGGAATTGGTATCCTGAAACTATAATTTCGACATCATCAAAACTTGAAAGATAAACTTCCACACACCATTCTGTCTCTTGTATCTATAAAATAGACATTGAATTCAATGTGTGCAGAGTTGATTCCTCCTGGAAAAACGAGGCAGGGATTGGTAAACTGTACTTAAATCTAAATCTGTAAACCAGAGCAGGTATTATGGTTCTCAGTGTTTCAAACTAGCAAGTAGGGTTTCAATTTCAAAACAAATTCATCAGTCATGGAATTTCAAAAAAATCTCGGCATATGATTTTTTTCAGTGTTTCAATAAAGTTGGAAATTCAAAACAAACCCATCAGTCATAAATTTCAAAGCGAACACACCTTCCCAACTTCCCTACCTATCTCTTATGGATTTTCAAAACGAATCACACCTTCCCAACCTATGTTCACAATTTGAACCCAAAATTTTGAAAGTTTTACAACAAAAAGTTCACAGTGCGTCAAACCCCACAATAACTAACAATTTGCCCATCAAAAATCATCCTGCTAACAAATTGCAAACGCGCTCTCTGCAACGGCATCTCAGCCCTCATGCACGCCTTCAACGCACGGTGCCCAGCGACTGTAAAGTCGTAGTGAGGACACCTGTTTTCCCTACGATTGGAAGGAATCAATGAAGTGTCCCGTCAACGGATTATAAAAATAAATGATAACCTTAATTCATTAATTATTTATCTTTAAAATGTTATTTGCCTTTGAAATGCAATCATTACGTTTGACACTGACTACATTACCCATACGCTCATTCGTTAAAAATATAAATTATGTTTATTTTATAAATTATTAAATAAACATAGTTGTTTCTGGGTACTATTAACCCTATCGTTATACACATGTTGCAAGTACTACCACAAATATAATATAAAAAAAAAAAAACAAAACAAAAAATAAGCTTGAGGGACTGGCCAAAGTCACGGAAACAAGGATGGCCCTATCTTGAAGCATTAACAGGGGTGAATTTTATAATAACTTAGGTAATACATAATAAAATATTTAAAATAATAATAAATATAAAATAATAAAATTGTATAAAATAGTAAAAAAATAAAAATTTTAATTACAAATTTATGGTATTTGGTATGATGAAATATATTTAAAAGTTTGATGAAATTTATTTTTATTATGAAAGGCAGGGGTGTTAATTTAGATTCATTTTAATTTCAAATTTAATCATTTTTGGTTTTTAATAAATCAGGATTTAAAATAAATTTGAACTAATTTAATTATTCAATTAAGTTTGTTTATAAAATTAAAGTAGATATTAATTAGATGTATTGTTAAAATATTTCTTAGAATTGTTGAATTTAGGCTTCTGTGATCTATATAGAGTTCTTGAGAAGGCTTTTCGGTGATCACATCATAATTCATTTGTCAATGAGTTTCAAACCAACAAGTGTGATTCATCATCACAACAAATTTATTTTATAAATTATTAAATAAATGTAATTGTTTATGAGTACTATTAACCTTATTGTATTTAAGTACTAATATAACTATAATATTTTCTTTTCTTTTCTTTTGAAAATTATACTTTGAAGGACCGAACAAAGTCACAAGGATTAGTCCTTAGCCTATCTAGACATTGTACGCATTAAAACAAGGTTGAATTTTATATTTCTCACTTAAGTTTAAACAAACTCCAATAAAATATTTTAAAATAATATAAATATAAAATAATTATGTAGGATAAAGAATATTAATTTTTTTAAAGTTTGATTATAATTTATAAATAAAATAAATTCTAAAATTATTATGGTTTATAAATTTATGGTAATTGTTTAATATATCTAATTTCATATTTGGTAATTTTAAATTTTTAATATATCTAGTTTAATTATTAAATTAATATTATATAGTTAAAATACTTTTTGATTCAAAATTTATAAACCCTTTTACCAAAAAAATATAAATATATTTAATAAATTTTATTTTATCAACATCACTATCTACAATAAAATACAAATTATAATAAACTCTTCGACAATAACTACACCCATAAATGTGTTAAATGCATTGTTAGCATTAATTATACCCACAGGGCATTATAATGCATCCTCTACGTCTTACCGACCTTAAATTTCTTATCAAATAACGCTTTATAAATTTACATAAGATACAAATAAAAATTCAATGCACATTATAGAGTCCTTAAGCCTATGCCAATTCAATGAGAAGAGCATTTCAATATCCTATATTATCATGATTTCATATTGCCCTAATACATTTTAGCATCGACCTCACCACACATTTTGTTTGCAAAAATTTAAAATTAAAAAATATCATAATGATTTTTATCAAATAATCTTTCAAGTGTCTTCAATAAACAAAATGTGTAGGGCGAGAAATTTTGTTTGTCGTATACGGGTTAAAGAAAATTATAACTATGTTGTTAAATAGTTAAATTTTTATTTAAAATATATTTTTAATATTCAATTTGTTTTTAAAAAATATTATTAATTTATTTGTAGATTATAATCGTAATTTTACACGTTAAATTTCACATTCTAAAATTAATATACAGTCCAGTAATTTAGTAGGCAAAGAAGGATCAATTGGCATGGCTTAAGAGCTTAAGTTTCATCTTCTTTACTATCAGTCAATTGAAAATGGAAGATAGTTGTAAAAAAATTAAGTTTCACAGAATTACGGGGAAGTTTTGGAATCTAGAAGAAAGAGATATCTTTTAGTTTTCACAAAAAAATGGAAGAAAGAGGATTGGACAATTTCTAGTTCTCGTAAAAAAAGTAAAAGACAGAATAAGATAATAGCAAGGATTTGGTACGGAATTTTGTAATGCATTTTTAAAATTTACTATGTTTTCGTTAAAAGAATAATGAATCTAATGTGATCATAATCATGAAACAGGTTTATTTATTTATTTGTTTGGGTAATAAATATGTTCACTGCATAATTAAGAAGATATACTATAATAATAAATAGTAGTTAGCATGGACCATTTGGAATAATATTGAAAAGTATAAATACTTATTGTATATGAGTTTTTTGAACATGGGTATAGGGGGTATTTGTTATGAATATCTATTGCAATTGAAAGTTTGTTTAAATTTACGAAAAACAATAACTTTATAGTAATAATAATATATTTAAAAAAATCTATAAACATATATAAATAAAGTAAATTTTCAAAACTTAAAATAAAATATAATTGAGTAATGTCATAACTTAAACTATTTTAGTCTTTTAAATTTTTAGTAGTGATGATATGTTTAATCTTTTTATATTTTCTCAGTCCTATATTTATGTTCAAATACACATAAATTGGGTTTATGTGACATTAAATTGATCATCTACTATGAATGACTATATATAATATATATTTTGTATCATGACATGTTTTATAAATTTGGTCTACTATTCCATCCTATTTTATCAATTTGTTAACACAATAATCGTTGTTAAATGTCAATATCCATTATTGCTCTCAAAAGTAGTTAATACATAGGTTTCTCCACCTTTTATTTTATGGTGATAATTGCTTATTTCTCATGTGAATGAATTGGTTGTTTCAACTAATATCAAAATTTTCATTTTAAATATTTTGGGTTTAATATTGTGTATGATTCTAAATTTCTATATCAATTTATTAAAATAATGTGAGCTAGCTATAAACATTTAACACATGAATTAGATTTGTTTAATATTTTAATGACAACATAAAAAGATCCATATTTACTCACACAAAGACATTATTATTCTATATTTTGAGTGTTAAAAACTCTATATAGCTAGAAAGGATAGGTCCTCTTAATACATACAATCTTGAAATCTCAAAAATGATATGATTGATATATTCAATTGGTCAAGATATTATAAAATCTCCCTACTTTCCATGATGCTTCTAAAAGCTCCTAAATAAAGAGCTTTTACAAGCTAACAAAAAAAGGGAGTGGGCAAATCAAGCTCCCATAAAGCTCTTGAAAATTTCCCAATCTCCCAAAGAAACTCCCCACAAAAGGGAACATTTCCAACAAGCGTAATGCTCACAAGAGCAAGGATACGTCAAGTATGAGCTCCTCAACTCTTAGGAGTAGTACCCATGATATTATGATAAATACATATCAATATTGTTGTATGGGATAATTGAGTGTTGATTCTTGTATCAAACATGGCCCAAAGTGATTCCTCCCATAAAGAGTAGTTGATGGTGTCATTCCACTTTGAGGGTTCTCTATATTCTTGTGTCGTTTATAAATGGTGTATTTGATATATATGAAATTAATTATTTATTTTGTATCTTTTGCATATCAATGTTCATTATTAGTGGGATCATAGCTATTTATTGCACAAAAATATGTATGTGTTTTTTTCTCTTTTAAGGAAAAGAGAGGATAACAACATTCATGCTGATTTTTGAAACTTGCAAAATTTGAAAAACCAACTATAAATCTAGGTTCCACTAAGAAACAAACATGATATCTTTGGTTAGGCATGCACATAGTTTTCATATTAGATATTTTTTTATAGAGTCTCTAGATTCCAGTCAAACCAGTACCAATAAATGCAAAAGCGAATATGATATTTCATAACTGTTGTCATAATAGCCAATTAGAGAATTATTGGAAAGGTTATTATAATTTTACAATCATCACCTCTAGCCCCAGTTACACAAAGAACAACATTGAAAATTAAGTTAATTCTTCAAAGCCTTAGTTTTATTTTTGGAAAGATGTATCTTATAGGAAGATCTAATGGACTTAATATTGAAGAATATACAAAATATATGGAGTTAAAATATCTAATAAGTTGGAAAGTGAATATTTTCAATCATTTAAGGGATAAATAACCTATATGGCACGACTCACATTTCTGGCTAGAAATAATTAAAATTCCATATGGATAATATGAAAGAATATAACTAGATAGATAGTTTTATGGCACTATGAAGGGTACAAAGAGCACTAATTTGCTAATTTTCCATTAAATGACATGCTTGTCCATGCAAATTTTGGCACATTTTAAGAGGTATGTGTGCGTTCATGTAACATAACTTAGTCTAAAATTTGTTATATATCTCTCTCTCTCTCTCTCTCTCCTCTTCTCTCTCTCTATATATATATATATATATATAATATATATATAGATAATAATATATATATATATATATATATAATAATATAATATATAATATATATATAGAGTAGAGAGAGAGAGAGAGAGAGAGAGAGAGAGAGAGAGAGAGAGAACTAAATTATGCATATTAAAAAATAAATTTTTATGCAAAATTATATTTTATATTATTTTTCAAAGTTGGTAAAGTAATATTGCAATGTCATTTTGTAGGCACATGTGTTCAAGCAAGATATTTTTCAGCGATTTAAATAAATTCAAAAACCAAGAATACCCTTTTGAAGAGGACTCACAAATATATATAGTGGTATTTTTTTTCTTTTTCGTTATGTATATATTATGTTATTGAATTTTATTCAACCTCTTTGAAACTGTCCAAAAAAATTTCAAGCGTTGTGTTTAAAGAAATTAGATAAAAAATATCATATGAATTCAAGAATGTCAAACTTGTATGGCATTGGATAGAGGATCCTTCACAATCCAACATGATCAACTCTACCACATAACGACAAATTTTTCGTTAAGTCTGTTAGGGTACAAAATGGTGTTGCAAAGAAATTTATAGAAGGAGAGCTAAAACCTATTTTTTAGGACCTCAACAGCTCAATCGAGCGCTTAAAACACTTGATTTTTGCTTGAGATATAAATTCAAATAACTTGATCGAGGGTTTAAGAAACCCTTGATCAAACCCTTAATGTGGTTAAATAGAGGCTCAATCAAGCTATAACTCAATCGAGCTCAGGGTTTTTAATGAAAAATAGAGGCTTGATCTAGTTCTAGAGCTCGATCGAGGTTTTTTTATTACTCGATCAAGCTAGCTTTTAGCCCTCAGACAACTCGATCAAGGGCTCAAATATTACCCGATCGAGCTACTTTTTTCCACCCAAAATGCGACCTCCCTTGCCAAAAAGTGTAACCCAGCTTCATGCATAGACCCTTATAAATAAACATAAGTTTTTAAATGTTAATTTGGCAAAAAGATTGGAAGATCCCACAAATTATATTCAAGGAATACAAGTTGAGGGGGAGAATGTTAATTTTTTTCAATATTGGAAGATTAACATGGATAAATATGTGTTGCAATTACATTTTCATGTTGCATATGTGGATGATGTGGATATCGTTTTGGGATGTCCTTAGATGGGCTTAGTTTATATAGTTAATATTAAAGTGCAAAAGATTTTTTTTGAAGTTTTGGTACAAGAAAAGGAAAATTACCTTGTATAATATTTCTCTTTCATTTAATCTCCAAATTCATAAAAAAACACATAATCTATTTTCCAAATTTGATTTATTGTTATTGAGATATAAGTTAAACATTATCCCAAAAAATACTTACTTTATTCTGCCATATAAATGAATTGAGGGTAATAATTGCAATGTGGCATAGTCCTTGACTCTACCACTAACTGGTTCATTAAGGAAATGTGGGGTCTATGTTGTTTTGTTTTTCAAGAATGCTCTATTTCCGTAATTGTCTCTGCAATCTTTCATTATTCTTGCCTCTGCACATGCTTCCTCCGCACATTTGCACTTTGCACAGTCAAAGCCACCTCAACACAACTCTCGCCTCCACACATGCTTCCTCCACACAATGAAAGTCACATCCACACAAATTTGCGGCCATTCCCATCTCCGCACATCAATGATAACTAACATAGTTACTGATCAAACGAGAAAATGACTTAGTACCTGTTTTTTTGAGGTAGCAAAAAATCAATCGATTTTGAAAAATGGTGATTCAGAATACACATTTTTTATTGGAGCATATTTTTGCCACTTTAAATTTTTTTATGTATCAAGTACAAACAATTTTTTTAAATGTTAGTGATTTCCATGCTGATTTTGAAAAGTGTTGATGCAACATCAACACATTTTTTTACAGGGCTTATTTTTTGATACTTTAATTTTTTTTTAATCAAGTGTGAACATTTTCTTTTTATTTTTATTTTTTAATTTTATTTTATTTCTATTTTTATTTTTATTTTTTTATTTTTTTTATTTTTTTTCGTTAGTGATTTTCATGTTGATTTTGAAAAGTGCTGATGAGCATCAATCCTTTTTGTTTAAAGGGCTTAGTTTTTACACTTTAAATTTTCTAATGAATTAAGTGTGGACAATTTTTTTTAAATGTTGGCGATTTTCATGTTATAAAAAAACAAAAAAAGACAAAAAAATCAAATACAAAGAGATATATAAAAAATGAAAACAAAAAACCTATAAAAATCTAAAAAAAACAGAAAACAAAAAAGGTGACAAAAATAAAAATACTAAAAACATGTTACTAAAAAAACATAACAAAAACTAAAAAAACATAAAACACAAAAACAAAAATAACAAAACATGAAAAAAAATTCAAATACAAAAAGATATAAAAAAAA